>JACXGI010005238.1:25600-48349 GCA_016801175.1 Esox masquinongy | reverse complement strand
GGTGGGGACATGGGGTGTGGACATGGGGTGGGGACATGGGGTGCGGACATGGGGTGGGAACATGGGGTGGGGACATGGGGTAACACGACTTAGACAGCAAGTCAGCCCTAATAAAAGTATTAAGGACAGGATATCGCTGTAGAAAGAGGGGAGCCTGCCAGCAAGTATGGTTCATGAATACAATGCCTTCAAGCCCCAGGGCCAGACAATCCTTTATCACTGACCCTGCTAAAGACATGAGTCTTCAGTAAAGGCTTAAAGGTTGAGGCTGACTCTGCGTCTCTCACATGAATTGACAGATCATTCCACATAAATGGAGCTCTGTGGCAGAAAGTCCTGCCTCCCGCTGTTTGTTTTGATTTTCTAGGGACAAGTAAAGGAGTCTGTCTTGTGACCGTAGCGTGTATAGATACTGTACTGTATATATGGCTGGACCAATTCAGAGAGAAAAGATCCATGTAATGCTTTTTAGGTGTAAAGAGACTAGTACGGGAGTAATGTGATAAAAAAAAAATCAAGATTGTATTGAGCACTAATCAAGTGTTTTATCTGTGTTGCCATGGAGAATAGCCTTGCAATAGTCTATTCTCAAAATAATAAAATCATGGATTATCTTTTCTACATATTTTTGGACTTCCATTTTTGCAAAATATAAGATATGTAAAAAAGCTGCTCTTCAAATATTTTTTATATGTTCATTAAAAAAGAGGTCTGGGATGTCCAGTAGAGGCATGTATGATATAGAGATGTCCAGTAGAGGCATGTATGATATAAAGATGTCCAGTAAAGGCATGTATGATACAGAGATGTCCAGTAGAGGCATGTATGATATAGAGATGTCCAGTAAAGGCATGTATGATATAGAGATGTCCAGTAAAGGCATGTATGATATAGAGATGTCTAGTAGAGGCATGTATGATATAGAGATGTCCAGTAAAGGCATGTATGATATAGAGATGTCCAGTAAAGGCATGTATGATATAGAGATGTCCAGTAAAGGCATGTATGATATAGAGATGTCCAGTAAAGGCATGTATGATATAGAGATGTCCAGTAAAGGCATGTATGATATAGAGATGTCCAGTAAAGGCATGCATGACATAGAGATGTCCAGTAGAGGCATGTATGATATAGAGATGTCCAGTAGAGGCATGTATGATATGGAAATGTCCAGATTTAGACCTCTACATCAGTGGTTCCCAACCAGGGGTACTTGGACCACAGGCCTGTAGTATGCCATGTGAAATTCTGAATGTGCATCTGTGTGTTTTAAATTGCAGCCCTTTCGTCTTTTCTGTCCCCTTTTTCAGCGCTACCACATCCTGCTGATCCTTACGGACGGCGTGGTGACAGACATGGCAGATACACGTGAGGCCATTGTACGCGCCTCCTACCAGCCTCTGTCCATCATCATTGTTGGTGTGGGCAACGCAGACTTCACCGACATGCAGATCCTGGATGGGGATGATGGGGTGCTGCGCTCACCCAAAGGAGAGCCAGTTCTCAGGGACATTGTGCAGTTTGTGCCCTTCAGAGACTTTAAAACAGTCAGTATTCCAATCCTTGTATCTATCTTTCTATCCATCTCACCATCCCTTCACCATCTCCTTCACTCTCTCCCTCTTCACACATGCCGCTGTCATGTTCCAACCAAGTCAATAGAATAGAGGTGTGGGTCTCCAAGGTCTTACAGCAGTATGTTTTACAATAGGGATTCTGGCAGCCATTAAGTTTCAAACTGTGACCTCCAAAACCTATTCAGTTAGACCATAATCCTCAATGGGGCATTGGTGACACACTAGGAGGAAGGCAGCCTCTTCTCTGTTGGCCTCGCCAGTGCTAAATTACAGATGGGTAAGGCTGGAGGAGCTTCACAAATGCCTCAAATTCCTTTTTTCACCAGCCAAGGAAATACATTAATATGAAAAAGTGATGTGGAAAAATGCTAAAATTCCTCCAAAATGTTCATGCGGTTTGTCTTTGTGCTCTCCAACATCCTCTTTCCACTTGGCCACTGACCCCGTACAACAGACAACACATGTATTTTCCCCCGTCTTTCCCTTTTGCCAGGAGTTTAATTGGATTTGGGTGCCAGGTTGGCCTATGGAAATGCTAGCAGCTTGCTATTTTAGACTACAAGCATAAACCTTGGGTCTAAGTAACATTTTCTGTCTTGTGCCAGACTTGTCCAGATTACAGCTGTGTTGTATTTGTCGCAGGCCTCACCCGCTGCCTTGGCCAAGTGTGTCCTGGCGGAGGTGCCAAAGCAGGTGGTGGAGTATTACAGCCACAAGGCCATCTGCCCCATGCCGCCCCTCCCGTCATGTGACTTCCCCGCCTCCCTTGCCAACACCCCTACGGAATAATTGCCAGCAGTGGGGACCACGGCCTGACCACGTCCCAGTCCAGCAGAGAGAGATGGTGTGGATGGCTGCTCTGGACTAAGGGCCACAGTCATGTTGTGATGATTCCTTTTTCATTCACACAGCATTTACACTCCCACTGGATACGTACAACTTCGGATTGTTTTTTTTGTCTCTCCTTTTGAATCATGTCCCTCTGCACGGTATCTGTCTGACTGTTCAGCATGACGCTGAAGCCTTCATCCTTATCCTTTGTGTTCAGCGCAACACTGGCTCATTCATCATCTTCTTCCTGTTTTGTGGAATCCATCTCAGAGTTTATCACCTATTGATCACACGCCCTCTGTTCCCCATTGCAGTGAAACTGGCACCTCAGCAGTTTTTCTGTGCCTGCTGTGTCTCTCTAAGTTGCTTGTTGCCCATCACTGGTATTGTCTGAAGAGACTGCCAATGGAAGGGATGACTGAGGGGGATGTTAACATATCAAACCACATGCGTCTTTGAATGTTGAGGAAAGAGATTCAGGTAACACTTGATTTGAGCATTCTGACACGATACTGACATAGATAATATAGTCACAAATAGTAAATGCAATCTTTTTGTAATATATATCTTACTTAACAGAGTGTCAATGCTTAGTGGTTTATTCCAGATTTAGATGAAGTGGTTTATTCCAGATTTGACATAAATCTATGTTATGCAAATCTCAACATCAGGTTTATAATGACATTATGCAGGCATTGTGACAGAGAATTCAAATAAAATATTACAGAACAGTATACAGAAGTGTTCAAAGGTCTACATTAAGATTACTCAGCTTGTTGCCTCTTTATGAAGCATTACGTAGAGATTTAACTTTTTCCAAATCTTTCCCAAGTGGATCCCTGGCCGGTTACTTCTATTTATTTCATGAGTAAAATTATAAATAGGGCTATTCCCAGTGTTTTTGTATCACAAGGCTGTATTATATTGTCTCAGTAACTTATTAGTTAACCATCCATCGTACTGTATTTCTCATGTGAAAGACCTCACTACACTCTCTGGTAAGTAATTCAAATACTATATGGGGAAATTAAATGTTTTATACTGTATGAAGTGCAAATATTACAGGGGTGAAAGAGAGTTTTGGTCTGTGCAATTTGACATTAATAATGGCCAGAGAGGTGGGAAAATGGCCTTGTATTGTATTCCCTCTATTGACATTTCTTTGTTAATTAACACTTTGACTTAATGATTGTACAAATCAAGGATAAGAAGTATTGCACACAAATGCCATACACTTAAAGGGATAGTTTGGCCCAGATTCATATTTTGGTAAAAGCTCTCTTATTCTGAGTTGTTCCTGAAGGCACCCAGTCATTTTTCAAAACAATCCATTATTCAGCTCTGTTACAGTCTGTAATTAGTATTATTAGCATCGTCCAAATTTATGAATGGAAACAGTGCGTCCCAATTTACAAAAACTGCATTGCAAGCGGAAAACTTAGAAATCCACACTAGGGCTGGAATGTGTGACATGTAGGATGGGGAAATTAATGAAGAACGTTTGTTAATTTTCTTTTGGGCTGAGTTCCAACATCAGTAGTCAGTTATTGAAGAGCATCAATTATCTTATTTATTTGTTTTATATTGAGAAAATTAAAACTTTATTTTGAGGAATACAACATTGTCAGGTTCTTTGAGGTAAACAACACTACTAGTCTTGGGAGTGTTTTGTATGAAGGTAAAACAGCGACATAAGTTTTTTAGTTGTAAAAATGGGTGCACACTTTACATTACTTTTGTAGTTGGAAAAACGTTTTGTACACTTGTAAAAAATATTAGCAAACTTGGAATTGCTTTTGCAATTGTAAAAATGTTTTGCAAACTTGTAAAAAATATTTGCAAACTTACAATTACTTTTGTAGGTGTATAAAATGTGCATAATTATAACTAACTTGATATTTGGAATCATGCAACTCATTAATAACACTTGCCAATGTAAAATATGGCCGCTCAGATTTTTGTCACAAAAATTTCACTGGAACTGTGACAAAATGATTTTTATTTGTAAATCACAGTCTGCGGTAGTATGTTTCGCAACGTTTGCAAGCGGAGATACGCATGAGGACTGATTGGCAGGCCATAGCTTTTATACAACTGCAAAAGTAATTCCAAGTTTGCAAATCTTTTTTAATAGTGTATAAAACGTTTTTACAGTTACAATAGTAATTTCAAGTTTGCAAATATTAAGTGTGCAAACTTATTTACAATTATAAAAAACTTATGTCGTTTTTTTACCTTCATAGTTTTGGAGTAGTTTTCTGCTTGCAATGCAGATTTTGTAAATTGGGTTGCACCGTTTCCATTCATGAATTTGGACAAAGCTCATAATGCTAATTACAGACTGGGACAGAGATGAATAATGGATAGTTTTGAAAAATAACTCTATGTGCCTTCAGGAACAACTCAGGGTAAGTGGACTTTTACCAAAATATGAATCTGGGCTGAACTATCCCTTTAAAATAAGCTAAAGACCCTACTGACATAGCTGAGGCGCATCAAGTATTTACGTTAGATGCAAACAGAGGTTACCTGAATCACTAACGTTTTTTTCTTTAGTTTGCCCATATTGTTACAAATATTATAAGTGTTACAACTAAAACTTCAACGTATGTTGTTTTTCAGTACATTGCTCCTGAGAGTACTTAATCGTCATGCCATTTCAATTATCATAATATGGCTATGTATAGTTTTATGCCCATTCATGATATTGCCTTTCTACCCTTTGTTGGTGTGACTATGTAATTATGAGGCTAACTTTAACTTGTGACTATTAGCATCTCTCCTATATGGCCCATTTGCTCTTATGTACTGTACA
Source organism: Esox masquinongy (assembly GCA_016801175.1). Taxonomy (NCBI): domain Eukaryota; kingdom Metazoa; phylum Chordata; class Actinopteri; order Esociformes; family Esocidae; genus Esox; species Esox masquinongy. The sequence continues at coordinate 43,126 of JACXGI010005238.1, read as the reverse complement.
GTAACTGTGGCTCAACTCCCATGGTGCTCCTGTGCCCCGAACTCCTGAACAGAGTGTTTTATTCATCACTAAGAACCAGAGGCTGGGGGCCAAGTTCTGGATGTCTACTCATCAGCTGATTGCAAATGATCTTTGATGGACTTTGATATCCACACTGGGGCTGGAATGTGTGACATGTAGGATGGGGAAATGGATGAAGAACGTTTGTTAATCTTATGTTGGGCTGAGTTCCGACATCAGTAGTCATTTATTGAAGTGCTCTCCTTTATATCAATTATTTATTTGTTTTAGTTTTTATATCATAACATAAATGTGTTTGTTTGAATATGATTACATGATGATTTCATGATAGCATATTTTATGTCTTGGATATATTTATCACACCAATGGATATCTCATTTTAGGATTACTGTTCTGTGCAATGGCAGGAAACCATATCTAGCAGATCAATTTTGGGAAATGTACGCATCAGTGGCAAGATGATGTGATGACACTTATCAATTACAGCCCCTTCTTCCATGCCTTTGTCACCAAGTGAACAATGTGCATTTTCAGAAAATTATCTTGTCTGTGCACCCGCATATATCATACACATGTACACACATACAAACATACAGTTGTGAGGCTTCGGGGTCAGGTCTCACTTCACGGGACAGGTGTTATGACTGACGAGATGGGAATCCCAGTATGGGGTACAAATGGAATCGCTTTATTTGATACAAGGGCCCGTAGCCTGATTCATCAACAAAATAATAGCTTCCGGCTCACCTCGGAGCAAAACAAACAAACAAAATGACCCTATAAGCTAAACAGGAAAAACCATGCACTTTCTTGCTCCTTGGCGGGCATACATTCGTCGTCCCTCCTTTTTTTCTCTCTTGACTGGTTGTCTGCTCCCTTTTCAGTCTTTCCCTGACGTGCGGCACCTGTTTCCCCTCTCACCCAGGGCAGGGTGTTGTTCCTCGGCCATCCCTGGGTCCTTGTGGCCCTTTGATAGGAGTCGGCTCACACAGTAAATAAATATTTATATTGTGGACACATACACTAAATTCCTTTTCCTGTAGTAGAAGCAGATTTGAATCTCTTATTCATTGCTCAAGACATAGTTATCATCATCTTTCTTAATTCTATTCTCTTTCACCTACAGCTGCACACCTGGAGACCCACCTCTGACATCACTTTTATTTTACATTCAGGGGTTTTTACGCAGAATAAAAATAAAAATGTGAAATTTACATTTAAATTATAACAATATATTTTAGTATATTGTACACATTTGCATAATAAGCATTATTTAACCTCTTGAATCATTTAAGCTAGACACCAAAAAACAAATTTTCACATGTTACGGCTATTCCAACTTAACATTCTCAAATCTTTATTTACTACGACAATCTACATTTGCAGACATTTGCGTATGGGAATTTATGTAGATTTGCATAATTAGCAATAATTAATACTACAACAGGATATCTTCTCAAGTTACAGATCAAATTAACTTTGTTTCACATTTTTAGACTATCCCAATAAATATTGCTTAAATATTTATCTAATTGAGCATAAATTTGCATAATTAGCATTTACTTACTCTCTAACATTATCTCTTAAACTGCTCAAGCTAAAGAGACCAAACCGACTTTGTTTCACATTTAGCCATCCCAATTTACAATTCTTAAATGTGTATTATTATTAATTTACATACATTTGCACACTTTGCCTTAATTAACCTATGAACAGTACCCAAACTGTTCAAGCTAGAGACACCAAACAAAGGTTGTTTCCCATTTTTAGGCTATCACTACTTAAAATTCTTAGAAAAGTTTATCCACTAAGACCACAAATGTGTATAAATGAACAGACAAACAATTTCTCCTGAACTGTTCAATATAGACACCCAACCAACAGTATTTGCTCTACTGTATCCACCTCTTTCCCATCCTTATAACTTTAATTCTGCTCATCGGCCAGGTACGGATGGGTCGCACATAATGCACATTCAAATTTTAAATGGCACACAGGACTCTTCTGTTACATCATGAACAGATGGAGAATCATCAGAATGGGATTGCTTTTATTTACAATACTACCACATAATAAATGAAATACCTGAAATGCTAACAACTGACAGGTTCTTGGCATATACTGATCAACTGTGATGTAACAGTATCATGTCGCAGTAGCTCCATTGCCTGGAACATAAGTTTAACAAGTGATTTTCTTTTTCTGCTCTCAATTTTCTTTCTAATGTTTAAACGGTCAAAAACTTTAAATAATAGTTTACAGTATGGTAAGAGAAGTGTTGATTGGTACCTAAATATTATATTTCGATCTTATTGATTTGAATACTTGCTCTCCAGGCAGGCAAAGTGGGCTCGCTTTCTGAACTCCTAAATGGTCCTAATGGGTTTGGCATTGAAAACTTCAATAACGTTCCAAATGACCAAGAGGTCAATTGAACCTACATTACTGTTCAAAAGATTGGGGTCACTTAGAAATGTCTTTGTTTTCCATTAAAACATACATTAAATGGATTTGAATAGGAAATATAGCAAAATTAATAGGAAATATAGACATTGACAAGGCTAGAAATAATGATTTTCAATTGAAATAATAATTGTGTCCTTCAAACTTTGCTTTCATCAAAGAATTCTCCATTTGCAGCAATTACAGCCTTGCAGACCTTTGGCATTCTAGTTGTCAATTTGTTGAGGTAGTCTTAAGAAATTTCACCCCATTCTTCCTGAAGCACCTCACACAAGTTGGATTTGCCTGATGGGCACTTCTTACATACCATACCGTCAAGCTGCTCCCACAACAGCGCAATAGGTTTGAGATCTGGTGACTGTGCTGGACACTCCATTATAAATGGAATACCAGCTGACTGCTTATTCCCTAAATTGTTTGGAGCTGTGCTTTGGGTCCTGTTTGTCCTGTTGTAGGAGGAAAATGGCTCCAATCAAGCGCCGTCCACAGGGCATGGCATGGCATTGAAAATGGTGTGATAGCCTTCCCTTTATAAGATACCTTTTACCCTGTACAAATGAAACAGTTTCATGGCAATTTCTCGCATGAAATAGCCTTCATATCTCAGAAAATGAATGGATTGACGAGTTTCAGAAGAAATGTCTTTGTTTCTGGCCATTTTGAGCCCGTAATCAAACCCATAATTGCTGATGATCCAGATACTCAACTAGTCAAAGAAGGCCATATTGCTTCTTTAATCAGCACAGCAGTTTTCACCTGTGCTAACATAATTGAAAAAGGGTTTTGTAATGATCAGTTAGCATTTTAAAATGATAAACTTGGATTAGCAAACACAACGTGCCATTGGAACACAGGACTGATGGTTGCTGATAATGAGCCTCTGTACACCTATGTAGATATTCCATTAAAAATCAGCTGTTTCCAATTATAATAGTTCTTTACAACACTAACAATGTCTACACTTCATTTGTGATCAATTTGAGGTTATTTTAATTTCATTTTAATTTCTAAGTGACCCCACCCTTTTGAGCAGTAGTGTATTTTTTTAATCAAATTTACAAAAACTAAGTTATGCAATAGATATAATGTTTGTATGTAGTAAACTGGTTTATATCTGTATTAACCCATCTAGAGTTTGTTGACTATGAGCACTACTGACTCTTTAAATTGGGCTAAATTCTAATACTACAGGTTACTTGGAGAGTACAATTCACAACCATCATGATGTTGTTCCTAATAACTATCCAGCCTTAATTAAGTATAGAGACCATTAGTATTTTTCTATTGACAAAAACCTAACTAATGTAGTAATAATTAATGACAGTGTCTAGCGAGAACAACTTTTTGGAGAATTTATGCTATCTCGCTATTTAAAATTTGCAATGACTAGGGCAGTCATTTTCTCCAAGCGAACATGAACCTGTAACTTCCTAGCTAAAGTGATTAAACAACATATAGCTGCTGTAGCTAATTGGCCAACTTTACAGCTGAAGTCTAACCAGATAACTTAAGAACTAACAACATTATTGACTATCTAGCCATTGCCAGCTATCTTGGCCGCTGAAAATTATTATCCTTTTGAGACTGACATTATCAATACGTCAACAGAAATCTAATAATTTTCTTAGCAATGACATGGCTCACTTACATATTTATGGTTACTTTCAGTTTCTGCTTTACACACTTAAAACAAGGAAATTATGTCATTGAGAGAAACGGAAGAATTGCTTTTAGCCAGCAATGATTTTTGTGACACATAGTTTTTAGCAAGAGGATGGTCCACAGGGCTGCAGCTTGATGCACAGTAAGTAGTTTCATTGCATCACCTCTCAACAAGATCAGATTGGGAGGCGCTAGAGCGTGATGAGACACGTAATGATTTGCCAGTCCCCACCTCCCTTAGTGCAGAGCAATGCAGGGCCAACATGCACAGCCATAGAGCCTCCCAGTCACGACACCCTGGTATTGAACCCAGGGTGTAGTGGCGCTTCAACACTAGAAAGTACTGTTTTAGACAGCTGCGCTGTTCACACCTTTGTTGACATTTCATTGTTGTAATGTATTATGTTCCCACCAGTCCCAACCTTAGCAACATGGCTCACCATTTAAGCTTGCCCGCAGGTACAAGCCAAGGCACATTATGTTCAAGGTAAGACTGGCCTGGCTTTGATTCCCTTTCTATCTACACAAACCATCCATAGCTTGCTTAGTTCAGGTTAAGAAAAAATGCTTTAGAGCAAATAGCACAGGTCTGTTGCAGGTCAGACTAACCCTGATGTATACTGTGTCTAGTAGTATTGATTTGGACGGTGGAGTCAGATGTCTCTCTTTGAAATATTTACAGAGGGAGAATTACTGTCTTTGAGTCCTGCAAACATTATTGCATATGCACTGCAGAGTGCATAATCAGAGGTATTGACAAACACAGGCTGTGAAAACGACTTTACAGTGGGTTGACAGCAATACAGCGTAGTCTGATGCCTTGCTGTGTATTCTCTAAACCACTGGATGATTTGGAGGTCATAGGAGATATTTTATATTGAAAAAATTAATTTATTGCATGCTGACTTCTGTGTTATACATTTCTTTTGAGTATGATATGTTAATATGTGAGCCTACATCTGCACAAACCTCTGTTCATATAGCAGATGCTCCATCTTCCATATAGGCCAATAAACCCAGTGATTTTACTGCATGTTAGTGTCTGTGATGTTTCATGCTTGTTCAAAAAAGTGGATATATTTGCCTCTATCTTCGTCTATGGTTTTTAAGTGTAACATCTGAATAAAGATTTAGTATTTATTGTCATTTGATTGGATCATTCTTTTTCTCTCATTAGGTGATCAGGTTGTGTGGATTTACTGGCTTTAAAGGTTGATCAGAAAATATGAGAAGTGGTGTAATGTGGTGGTTTCCAACTGGCGTGGTGAGGCAGACTGTTCTGCCATGAGGAAGTCTTGGGTGTGCCAGAAAAACAAAAATGTCAGTGTCACTTATAAACGTGACTTGCACATTCAGTGCACCAATTGGAATGCATTTGGAGTTTCGCCATCTGAGCACCATTGCATGGCACATGATTACATCTGTAATCAGCTCTACCTCCAAAAACACTGTGGCCGCATTTTGTTTCTTGTTTGTTTGAGGTAAACCTGGTTTATCGATTAAGTTATTTCAATTTCAGTGCGCTCAAAATGTTTTGTTAAAAATTATATGATTACTTGAGGCGTGCTCATCATAAGCAGTGTAATTTGTCCCTTCCCCACTGATATTAATACTTTTTACATCCTCCCAATACCACAATAACAGCACTAAGAATTCTCTGATAATGTTTGATGAGGTGGGAGAACACATAGGAAATGATCTGAAACCATTTATTAATCGTCTGGATCTGGAATGGTTCATTGTTTTTATGGAAGATTTTACAACGACCCAATGTTAGCCTTTGAGCAGAGGTAGACAGATTTTCATTTAAAATCTCCTGGTACTTCAGTCCATGTTGCTATGTGTACTAACAGGTTTCCCAGAGCCGTTGGTGGCAAAACAGTCAAACATCACATATCCAACACCATACTGGGCATTAGGCTTTTTTCTGCATTTATATCCTTCTTTTTAAATTAAACCCTCCTCTGGAATTTGTAGTCAAAAACTTTTTTGACTACAAACTATTTTGGTCCCATGTAACACTAAAACCTTAAAATTCCAATCAAAGATCCAATATAATTTAACAAAATCAATGTGTTTATGTTTATGTCTTGAAAGTAAAAGCTTTCTATTAACAAGATGTCCAAATAGATTGTTGGCAGGGTTTTGGAGACTTGGTTGCCCCAAGATTCAACTAACTTGTGCATTTCTCCATCTCCGATACTTATAATAATTTGTACAGGGAAGGCAAGTCTTTTCCTGGCAGAATCCAGACAACTTCAGGTGATTTAAACTCCTTAATGATTCCCCTGATAGTGGAGATGGGTATTCTCAGACCTGTAGCTATTTTTATATAGCCATTGCCTAATCTATGAAGGTCAACTAACTTTTGTCAGATTTTGTTTGTGTTCTCTGACCTTCCCCAGGGGGATAAATGACTAAGAGAGTTTGGCATATGTTTAATTATAAGTCAGTGAGGCAGGAGCTAATGGATGACCACTTAAAAGTTCCTGATGATTCAGATGAACGTGAATAAAATAAATATGAATAGGTTTGGGTTATATTTGGTTCATAAGAATTTATACGGGTGCCAATATTTGCGACACGATTTTGAGAAAAATATTTTAGTTTATTGATAAGGAATTTGTTTTTCTTTTTTCCTCAGTTAAAGACTGAGGATTTCATTCATATTTTGAATGTAACATCAAGCTGATAAACAATGAAATTTTTTCATATCCTTTTTTGCAAAACTATATTAAAGTGGCCAATCATTTTGGAGGGCACTGTATATCCATAGCATTTGTCAGCATTGCTTAGTAAATGTGGTTGGGAATCATAAAAGGATTTCAAATGTTTCAGATGTTCCAGAGATGTACTCTGTCTCAGATGTTTCAGGAACACTCAGGACCATTTGAAATGCTATTATGGTGTCTATTTAGCCTTAACATTTGTGAAATTATCTCGCAGAAGAAAAAAAAAAGATATCTCAAGGCTGCGTTTTCATTAGGCTGAGACAGGTTTTCTTTTTACATGAGCTTTGGTCCTATATATTTTTTCTGATCCTCTTCAGTCACTGCTGGAGACAAGCACTCCAATAACATGGACATTCCACCACAACACTTGCATTTACTCCTCATTACTGGACTTGTATGACAAAGTGAGGAGGAAGCTCAAATTTAGAAATCCACTCCAAATCGTCCCCTATCCATCCATGTCATTAATTAACACCGCAAGACAACAAAGTAATTCTGTAAATGTTATGAACAATGTTTTTGAACTACACAGGTTTTAGGTCAAATCCAATGCCACACAACAGAGTAAACTCTACCGTTAAGTGTTATGGTGGCAGCAGCATGTTATTGGTTTGTTTTTCATCAGCAGAGACATGGGCGTTATAATCAAAATATGTAATTATGAAAAAGGAGTTAATGACAAAGTGGAATATAATTGAGAGGAATGCATAGTAGTTTGAGATATCGAATCACTGCCATTGTATTATATTCCAGAGTGTAGCAGAAGATTTGGGCTTGATACTCTAGTGACCAGGTCAGCGGTGATGAGGCATTATACCATCAGTACATGTAACTGGGTTAAGACCACTCCTTCAGACATTTCCTTTCATTTAACACCGATTGTGCAATAATGTGGAATAGCATCTGTTTCCATGGTTACAGTGACCTGCAAGGATGTCTATGTTTTGAGAAAACTAGCGACAGAAGTGTGAGTGTTGAACAGGGGAGTGGTGGAGCGCTCTGTACTGAAAAGATTATAGTTCGTTTTTTATGATTTTTTTTTTATGTTTTCGTGTTGTTCAGTACCTCACAAGGCAAATTAAATCCACAAGCCTTCCAAGCTAAACACTGTGCTCAAGGCAAAAGCTATGCTGGATAAAGATGCTTAAGTCTTGCACTAAAATCCCTTAATAATAGTAGGTCAGACGGGTGGTAACGTAATGTTGGGATTGAAGTGATATTCTAGAACCGATGTCCTGTCTATATTACCATGAATAATGAAGTTCAGTAGACCTCTTGATCTTGTACTATCTCTCCGCTCTGCAGCCTTTGTGTTTCTGGCCTGGACTCACACAGACACAATTAAAGAGCACTCAGAACAGCCACACAGTGATACAATGTGGCATTTAATGGGAAATACCACATCAATGTAGTGTATCCGATTGGATTTATGCAAGGAGGCCCAGCTAGGCACCCATTAGGCACAGCTAGGGCAGCCAGACAGCCATAGAGGCAGAGCAGAGGCAAGCAGGATAGGGCAAGTTATTTATTGGTGTGGATTTCAGTGCCTGGAAGCAGGCTCTAACAAGAAAATGAATGATTGGAGATGGAGGCAGGGAGTTGCTTAGGAGTAATTAGCTGTCTCCTCCTCCCCCCAGGGAAGAGAATCTACCTTTTATATCCTTCCAGCAACTTCATCTGATGTTCTCTGACGTACTTACAGAGAAAGTCTTTTATCATATCTCTAGATCTCTCCCTCTTTCTCTTCACTGCTCTTTCTTTCATGCACACACTTGTTTTTCTGTCCTTGTGGAAACCTATTTTCACTGTTCCCTAAACCAAACCTTAGCCCTTACCTAAACTGTAAACTTAATAACCAACCCTTCATGACTAAATATAACCTAACCCTAATTCTAACACCTAAACCTAACACTAACCCCAAATGTAAGTTTTTCTCTAAACCTAAACCCTAAGCTATAAATAGACCAAACTTTGGAGACCAAATGTTTTGGTCTTTGTGGGGACTTTTGGTATAGTAACAACAATAATCTAACTGATAACCAGGATCACACACACATTTTAGGAAACTATTCTATGAAGACATAAAAGGTTATTCCTATTAAAAATGATATCTTCCATATCCTTAACCTAATCATAAAAACGTTGCCCTAAACCTAACCCCTAGCTCCATTTTAGAATTTATAGTAATACTGGATTCTGGTACTAGGTGTAAATTGAACATCCTGTGGTAATTTGGCCACACAACATTACTTTGGTTTTAAGCAGCACATCCATCGCAGTTGACTGTGTCCTTTATCAGTAGATGTTTTGATGGCATGGGCCAAGCAGTGCCCAAAGTAGTATTAAATGGTGAAGGCGGCTAAACATGTAAGCATTCAGATATGATTTAATCACTTTAGCACTAGTCAGTTTTGGCACTAAACATTTTCCAAATTTGATTTCCAAGCATAAACTGCCAAGAGACAGTGAGAGAGACTGCTCTCTGGCCTTCATCAGGAAAATGGAGAGAAAGTAATTCGATCTTTTAAACCAAAGTGGTCTAAAGGAGAATATTGAATGTACAGTGATGACATGAGCAGATTCACTCTTTATGAAAAGACAAATTGATTCATTTACATTGAAGTTAGGCTAGAATGATGCATTTTCTTTGCAACCATGTGGACTCAGACTACTGTGGAATGAATACTAGACTGATGTTGTTGTCCTTTCCCCACAGAGATGGGCTATAATCGGTTCCATGTGTGCCAGTTACAACAGGTGCATTCTTTTCAGTGAAATGCTTACTCAATGGCTCTTTCCAATACTGCAAAATGAAACATAAATAATAAACAAATCCATAAATAAAATACACTTGAATAGCATTAATTAGCCATCAGGCAGTCTTATGGCTTGAGGGTAGAAGTTATCTCGGAGCCTCTTGGTCTGAACGTCAATGCTCTGGTATCATTTTGTCTGACGGTAGCAGAGCGATCAGCCTGTGGCTTGGGTAGCTGAAGATTCTCTGGGCCTTCCAACGTTTTGAGGATTTAACATGTAGTACAATACAATTGGGTGTGAGATACATGATTGTGTGGGTCCATGTCCCCTTTTACTGCAGTAAGCATTTGAGTAACACGTTGATGCTGCAGTTGGTTCCAGATGAGCCAAAGGGCAAGTGGTCCTTTGCACATGGACCCACACCTCTTAATCATAATGAAGAAGTCTGACCCAAATAGGACATTGTGTTCCAAGAAAATATAATCTTTCTGTCCAACACAGCGGATAAAGATAAAGGACCATGGACAGGGCTGTCCACCACAGTAGACCTGGAAGAAAAAGGACCACAGACAGGGATGTCCACCACAGTGGACAAGGATGTCCACCACAGTAGACCTGGAAGATTAAGGACCATGGACATGGCTGTCTAACAGAGCAGAGCTGGAAGATTAAGGACCATGGACAGGGCTGTCTAAAAGAGCAGAGCTGGAAGATTAAGGACCATGGACAGGGCTGTCCACCACAGTAGACCTGGAAGATACAGGTCCACGGACAGGGCTGTCTTACACAGCAGATCTGGAAGATACAGGACCACGGACGAGGCTGTCTAACACAGCAGATCTGGGAGATAAAAGACCATGTACAGGGCTGTTCACCGCAGTAGACCTGGAAGATAAAGGACCACGGACAGGGCTGTCTAACACAGCAGATCTGGAAGATACAGGACCACAGACAGGGCTGTCTAACACAGTGGGAAGTGCAGTCAAGAGGGGAGAATGCTAAATGCTGCTTGGCTAGCAAACCCTGATGAGGCATACCCGCAACCACTTCACCCTCGTCAGGGTGAGTATAAAAGGATCCCTAAGGAGCACAACAGGGAGAGAATGGTAGGAGTTCAATGGCTAGGCTTGGCACAACTGGTTTTGCTGTACCCAACTCCCAGTGAAGCTGATTCCTTTTGTAACTCTATCTTCTGTAGAATGCTTTTAGGTCTACATTTTCCTTTTTATTCACAGCCTGACCGATCATCCATAAAATGTGGATTTTTTTATCCAGACAATGTGACAGCAAATGTAATATTTCAAAGGTATAGGCCAATGGTAAGGTAATTATATCCTCATTAGGAATATTTCTTTAGTCTGTGTACACTTGGCATTTCTACAGTGAAATGGGTTAAAAAAAATCCTAACAAAACTAATGTCACTATAACATATTTGATTTTGAGTGTCAGTGTCTTCAAATAAAATATCAAACAAAACAAATTGTCAATATACCATTTGTTATTCACTAATGGGAGAATTGATCAGATGTCTGAGGTTTTGCAACACACCATATAGGAAAACTATAGATTGGGGTTTTAAAACACTGACATTGCCGTTGAGGAATACAGAATGACCTTTTCTCTAAACATCTGTTCTGACACCTGTTCGGATCAGTTCTCTACCTAGCCAGTTGCTTTACTTTAGTCTTAGGCAGGCATATGCAATCGAAAGGCTACATATTTAAGCCTATTTATGTTGCGGACACGGCCAAATATTAATCTATAAGCTCGCACTTGTCCAAATCCGAAAGTGGGATATCAAGACTTGCTTAAATTGCTCTCAATGATTTCAGTGAAATCCAAGCATGTTTCCAGTTCTTCTTCCATACTGCAGCCATTTTACATTGTAGTGAGAATAGGTACTTACATGATTATCACATATCTTTAGCTGTCATCTAAAAGGGGCAAGAACTGCCAGCCATATAACTTTGGATGACCCCAGTTCTTGACAGAGTGTTGCTGTTAGTCAGCTAACACAGCCTTCAAAACAAAGCGTTAATCTTGTCTAATGAATACATTTTTGGTTCGGATGGTTCCAGGGGACTTATATATACTACCTGTGGGAAGACCTGAAGATCGCAGTGTACCGACAATGGAGCTTAAGAGGATCTACCAGGGAAAATGGGTGAAACTGCAGGCGTACAAATCCAGGCATGCAGAGCTGGTTGAACATACCCAAGAAGACTCAAAGTTGTGATTGTTGCCAAATACTTTTCAACAAAGTACTGAAAAAGGCATGTGAATACTTATGTACATAAATAATCTTTTTTTATGAATTGGCATACATTCCTATCAATTCCTTTTCACTTTGTCATTGTGTGAAGACTGATGGCAAGTGTATAACACAACTAAATGTGGAGAAAGTGAAAACAAGTTGACAGCAGATCATTGTCTGCGGCCAGCTCATATAGTAATGAGTGAGCTCGTAAATTTTATTAATTTTATGAAGGAGAGTGTACCGTTTTTTGCACAGTACTGGGAAAGGGTCATGCAAAGATTTAAAAAGTCGGGGATGGGGTGAGTTGGATGATTCCCCCCCTAAATCCTGCTAACTACCATTGAAAGAGACAGTAACGGGTTACAAGAATGTGTTGAACCACATCCACTCTCTAGCTGTCTTTATGTGAAGAATAAAATCGAAGCACCAATTAAGATCTCCCTCCAACGGTTTTCTATCTTTGTGATAAATGGTCTTAATTTTTTTTAAATCCCAGGTTAAATTCCCTCACTAAGATGAATAAAACGAATGGATGCGAAACATGGGTAAACATAACATAGGGAGGTGTTCGAAACAGTATTTGGTGTGTAATTCACAGTCTCCGCATAAGTATCTTGTGACAGCATTTTGAGTTTCTGTTGGTGGAGACTTGTAGCATGGTAAGCAATTTACTTTCAGAAAAATAAATCCTCTAGAGTTTGTACTTACTCTGTATAAGGGACAGATGGGTGTGTCTCTCTAAGCCACTCCTGGAACTAATCTGAGTAGTAAAACTATATTAATTGACCCTTGAAGTATTTTTAATATAAATAGTTCTTAAAATATGCTAGAGTAAGAGCAGTCTGCAGTAATAAACCCACAATGCTTAGTTGGAAGTAATGCGGAACAAACGCACCCCTGCCTGCTAAGATCAGCATCCCACTAACGCCCCTAAGGAAGAAGGCTGTTAGGTTCTAAAATGTTTAAGGGGTAGCCAGTAGGTCCAGACCCGCCCCTGCCCAGCTGGAATCCATTGAGACCTCATCCTACTCATCCCACATAAGACGTCTTCCAGTGAGCAGATGGGGAGGAGAGTCAGAAGAGCCAGAACAGAAGCCATGAAAGGCCATTGGGAGAAAATTAAGGAGTTGAAAAGACAGAAAAGGAGCCTACGGCAGTTCAAAGCGCTGCTGCCCTCACCATGGCTCAAACCCCTGTGACTCAGGAGCAGATGAGGGACACAGACAGAAGGGTAGAGTTGCTGCTGAGTTCGCCGAATATGCGATATTTGGTTGTTATTTTTGGTTGGAGTTAAATGTTCTAGAGATTCCAACCCTGTTTTGTTCAATACAGAGGGACCAGACAACCACACTGTGCTGTCTGAATGCCTGCAGTGAGACCAATGCAGAGGGTGTGAAACATAGGACAAATGAGGGTCTGAAGCCGAACACCACCCATAAATATTCCCACTCCACGTGATCAAATACCGTCACTGTATCTAAAGAAAATACTTCACATGGCTGCTGCTGAGCAGAGGCAGCATCTATAAAATATAGTACTCAGAATATTTCGGATTAAGCCAGGCAACCTTTTATAATGCCTGCCTGGTCCGGATTTACTAGGGATGAAATACACATGTCCAATTATTTTGTTTAGAAAGCTTTTAAAATCATTGTTCAAATTTGACAAGGGGCTGTAGGTGGAACATTCCAAAGAATCATTACTTCTTAAAAGAAGAGAAGTAAAGTTCTGATATCTGCGATAAGTTCCCACTTCAAAAATTTATTTATTTAGTCCAGAAACACAGAACCAACAATGTCCCATAGGATACCAAGTAATTCAGGTGGAATACCATTCAGACCAGATTTTGATTTGGGCATTCTCTAATTCTTATTGTTTGTTCTATTATAATCAACTGACAAGAATACTGAGCAAAGGTAGGTAGCACTAACATTCAATGTTCTTATTTTCTTGAGTCAGATATGTTTTGTGTGAAAAGCACATGAACTAGTTGTAGCAGATCCAATGGTATTGATAAAGCGTCAGGCTGTAACCCTCATAGGCTTTAGGCTCCGCCCCAGTGACCCCCTGTAATGGTGTTATCTCAATTACTTAATCCTGGCCTTCTCACTTATTACTCCACGGCAAAGAAACATGCAGGAAAGATCATCACTGAACTCTCCCACCTAGATCACTGTATGTTCCAAAAAGTCTACAGTCGAAGGGTAGGCAGGCTGTTACTGGTAAAAAATGGCCGTCTGAAACGTGTATTTCCCCATACTGTGAACCTTGCACTTTAAATCTCTATATTTTATCTAACATTAGCAGCACCATTTCACCAAGTAATGAGTATGCGTGAATTTACTTAGCGAATAAAGGTGATTTTGTTTCCTCTTCTTCCCTTATTCTCAAAATTAATTGGAGCAGAAGGTCAGAGGAGAGGGACCTCTGGCACTGTATGGAGAAAATTAGGACAGAGCTAGCGAGGAGCATGCTATTTAGAAAATGACATTCTCACATTTTTTGACAGCATTATTCTGGGGACAGTTGTGGCTTGACTAGGATCCTCTTTTGTTTGAACACCTAGTTTCAAGTTGGTCACTTGTTTTTGGACTTGGGTAAGAGATTTTCTTTTGGTGGATTATCTACTCCATATTAAGTTTTGGAAGTTTTGGAAGGCTAATACTACGGTTATCTTTACCCATTTAGTTTTTTGCTTTCTGGATTTCTTTAGGATTATATTTACTGAACTGTTATGTCACAATGGGTCAACTCAATCTTTTTTATTTTTCTACCATCTACAATTTTCCTTATTTTTGTTAGTTTGTTGATAGTATTGTAACATCCACAAATAATTGGAATAGTGCAATGCCTAAGAGAAAGAACAATGGCAAGCTAGCCAACTTAACCAAGAATATGCAAACCCCCAACCCACCAACCACTGATGGGTAGCTGGCGTGTTGCTCAATTATGCCCTGACAGACAACAATAACAGTATTCCTTGATCTCACAACAGTCTGCACAGGGTCACTGCAGTATGATACAGTATCTGTAGAGCATCTACAAATGGTATACTTGACCATCAAAATTAATTATAACCTACAGCCTTACGCTAATAAGCACACAAGTTGCTATTCTCACCACTTCAAACTGCCTGTTTGAAGATGAGAATAAATATTATTTATTTAACAGCATACAATTCACTCAGAAAATGGGTTACATTATTCCTTGGAATTTCGTGGACATATACTGTAGGAGTTGCAATTTAAGTTATATTAAGTGTGACGCACTTGGAATTGGAGAGCAGTGCCCAAGAAAGTATTAAAACCTATTATTTGATGCTACCCCTCTCCCCCTTAACTTAACTTCATCATGGATTTCAATGCTCGGGCCTTGCACATATGTTCTGGTTCCTGTCTGCAGCAGCATGCTGCCAAATTGTGAGTCAGATTGGCTAGACAAACTGGTGAGGAAAAAGACAGATGCGCAATGAGCTAAGGTCGTCTTCACTGGAGCTGATACTTGTATAGTTCTACCCAATTTATTTTGAGGTCACAGCTATTTTCCATACTAAAAGTGAAGTTCTAGTTGGTGCACCAATTTACCATCTACACACTTGGTTACAAGTGTACAGTATGTTGCTCAAAATTGTGTTTTTGAGTTCTGGCCTTGGCGGCAGTCTAGTTTTCAGGGAGAGCATAACTTCTACAATTGACAAGAAACACAATTTATTAAGTTAGAACATACTGTTAATATACAGCATAAACAACATACATACTTCACAGGGGTCCATTAGCTGCTCGGACATTAAGCCCAAGCAATCTGTATAACGTACTCCCAAGCTGGCTCTTATTTTCAAGTTCGATGCCTAGGCAGGGAGCTGTAGAGGGAGGTGATTGACTAACTGAGACTCTGGAGGAAATTCGGCACCATAAGCACTGGAATAGAAAACCATGTTCTCTAGACTGAGCAATAAGACCAATGCTGCCGGTCTGAATCACCTGTTTAGGAGCTTGTTACCATCATGAAGCTGTATGACCTGCGGATTGTCTCGCCGGTCCATTGGAGTCGCAATCATTCGCCTTACTTGTGTGCTGAATATTCCCATCAGACCAGATAGTACTTAGAGGCTGATGGTGAAGAAAAACCGTCCAACAGCCAATGATGAAAACAATATGTCTTTCTCATTCTCTGCCAGTGGATCTATTGCACAAATCCAATGGTGGCTATGTGCAGACGCTTCATGCTACTTTATTTAAACTGCATCGCCTCCCACTCCCTCTTATGTGACATTGTGTTCAGGAATATTGTTGCCGGGGGGGGTGCTTATTTCAGATACTCTTTGAAGAAGTTTCAGGTAATTTTATGAAGATGGGCAGGGACACTGCTATAGTGGGATGAGAAGGGTGAATTGTGCTAATGAACAGAAGATGCACTATATGGGTTATGTTTAATCATTTACTGGGATGTTGTGTAGAATTGTCTGCCTGATGGCAAGGCCTTTTATAAGAGAGCACGAAACCAAATGTCTGCTCATAATTTTTAATTTTTTAATTGTTTTGAATATTTTGACTCTCGTGTGTTTTTTGGGTCTGGGTAGGATAAATAGAAAGGGAGATTTCAGTTAATTGAAAAAATGTTAACATGATTATCCTGGCATATGGTACTGAATATATATCCCTCCCAAGAAAACCATTAACTGAGGATCTAGAATGAGAAGGGAAATTTTCACCCATGCTTCAGTTATCATGTAATGGAAACATTTTATGATATGCAGTGTATTATTTTTCTATTTTAATAACTTCTCTAAGCAGTGGATTTTATTTGACTGGGATGTGGGGAGCTGGCCTTGCTTAGGGATGGGATTTCCAATACAGGAGGCAGGGTACTCAGGTTGGAACGTAAGGTTTGGGCGGGGTTAGGCGATACGGAGGGGCAGTTCCAAGTTCTTTCGCATACATTACACAGCACCATAGTCTTATAGTGTATGTGAACTTTGATGGTAAACTAGAGTTATTCAGAGTGGGGTGTCATGGGAGTGGGGAGATTGGGTTGCAACATTATCAAAACTGCAGGAATGGACTATTGGATCTACAAATACTTGTAAAACACAATAAGGACTGTATCTGTATCTATCCCCTTTCGAGGAAACCCTGAACTGAACATACAGTGTGAGAATGAAAATGTGTACTCATGCTTTGAACCTTGTTTAATGCAAGCATTTTTATTGTCTTATTTCCTCTTTAAAAAACTTTTAATAAAAGCATGTCATACGTTGTCCTGTAATGATGGGGATATTACAGCCTGAACAATGACCTGAATTTCATGGGTCATTGTTATTCCTAAATAAAGGAATCACAGTGAGGGAAAAAAATATTTGATCCCCTGCTGATTTTGTACGTTTGCCCACTGACAAAGAAATGATCAGTCTATAATTTTAATGGTAGGTTTATTTGAACTGGGTGAAAGTGTTGTGGTCAGATGAGACCAAAATCGAGCTCTTTGGCATCAACTCAACTCGCCGTGTTTGGAGGAGGAGGAATGCTGCCTATGACCCCAAGAACACCATCCCCACCGTCAAACATGGAGGTGGAAACATTATGCTTTGGGGGTGTTTTTCTGCTAAGGGGACAGGACAACTTCACCGCATCAAA
>JACXGI010005238.1:0-25500 GCA_016801175.1 Esox masquinongy | reverse complement strand
ACCAGGGCATTGAAAATGGGTCATGGATGGGTATTCCAGCATGACAATGACCCAAAACACACAGCCAAGGCAACAAAGTAGTGGCTCAAGAAGAAGCACATTAAGGTCCTGGAGTGGCCTAGCCAGTCTCCAGACCTTAACCCCATAGAAAATCTGTGGAGGGAGCTGAAGATTCGAGTTGCCAATCGTCAGCCTCGAAACCTTAATGACTTGGAGAAGATCTTCAAAGAGGATTGGGACAAAATCCCTCCTGGGATGTGTGCAAACCTGGTGGCCAACTACAAGAAACGTCTGACCTCTGTGATTGCCAACAAGGGTTTTGCCACCAAGTATTAAGTCATGTTTTGCAGAGTGGTCGAATACTTATTTCACTCATTAAAATGCAAATCAATTTCTAACATTTTTGACATGCGTTTTTCTGGATTTTTTTGTTGTTATTCTGTCTCTCACTGTTCAAATTAACCTACCATTAAAATTATAGACTGATCATTTCTTTGTCAGTGGGCAAACGTACTAAATCAGCAGGGGATCAAATAATTTTTCCCTCACTGTATATATTAAGAATGGGGCAATACACAAACCCAGTGTCCCTACGCCGACAAGTATGACTAGACTGAAGACCAGAATTGTCTGTATTGTGAAGCTAATAATGTCCTAATAACCCAGAAAAGAAGACCTACTAGGATCTAACCTAGCCCAGCCAGAGAAAACTACTTCAGACTGTATGAAATCACTGAAGTATCTATGTGGTTTACCTGCTTCTACTTTTCCTATTCATCGGTGTGAGCCAGTATCTATGTTTAGGCCTCTCAATTTAGGTGAGTCCTGCATAAAAATACAGGCCTTTTTCTTTTAGAGTTATCATGAAAATAATCATTGTCATTACGCTTGTTAACTGCAATAAGCTGTCTTGCCTCTCTAACTTTCCTGATTTGTAAAGATGTACATATAATCCATTGTCTATCATATCAAATACAATTGAAATTGTGGACACATCCTAAAACTGTCCTTTAAGTGGCTGTTCATTGACATTTACGCTTATGACATTTTAATGGTTGGTCATCAACACGTAAAAACGTATGACACTAAAAGCATGACCTATCAATAACGTAGTGAATGCTAAGCTAATAGGTGCTGCTCAGCTGTAAACTTCTCGTGACCAAGTAGCCCACCAGATTGATGCCACCAATACTCATTAATAAGCAACTTAACAATGCAATCCAGATAAATGATTTCTCACTTCAAAAGCACAACTTGTGCAATAAAGCTGAACAAAAACAAGCTCTGTTAAAAGCAGACAATGAATAACTTGTTTTAGATTGAGCTTATGCTGCTGATGCCTCTTCCTCTGTCATAATGGCTCAAATATGTTTTCTCTTCAGGTTCTCATGTATCACATTCATGCTGCTGTGTGACGCAGGTCAAATTTAAAACATTTTTGGGTATTTTTTCCTCATCGAAGGTCAAATTTCCTCATACTCAAGACGACTTGGGTCGTAACACAACTTTCAACCGATGTAGCCTCTGCCATCTTTCACATATTTCTTCTTTTTTTATAATGAATTGATAACTAAATTATTGATTTGTCAATGGGATAAATTAGTGATTTCACCCCTAGCACATTTTTTTTTAATTTAAGGAATCACATGTAAAAAGAAAACCTTTGTTCTCATTATAAATATAATGTAGGCCTAACTGTGCACAAACCGTGCCCAAACATAACAGTAATAATAGTAGTTCACAGTAAAAAATAAAGGCTGAATAACTTTGACTAAGCTATTTTAAAATAAAATGTATTGGGAAAACTACAACACCATGCAAAGTTTATATTGATCATGATGGAAATTATTATGTAAACATTTACACTTTGATCAAGGAAGATGTTTTATATGAAAGTATACCCTTAAAGTCCACCTGAAATAAAAGTGGTATTTCCAAATAAATTATCAATGTATTAGAATTCAAATTTAATTTAACAGGAAACTAAGACAAAATGTATTGGAAAATCCCAGATAATTTCACTAGCATGTTGTTGCAGTACATTAAGCTATGTAGCTACCATATTGGTATTTGACAGGACATGTGAGCACTAGCTCATGAAACCCATATTTTCAGTTGATGATACAATTTACAAATCATTCAAGTAAAATGTTAATATACAAATGTATAAAAACATGAGTCTCTTTTAAAAGATACGCTTACCCTAAGTATTTACATGTGTAATGAAAGGGTGCGGGAGACCAGAGGCGAACAAGGTGCAGGTGAGTGGCAGGTTGCAGGAACGTCCCGATACAGGAGGACCACGTGCAGCATGGGTCCTCACACCACCCCCCCCCAACGGGCGACTTCCAGGCGCCACCATGACGGCCGGGAGGACCCCTTACTCGGGGGGCGCACCATACTGAGACAGGGCAGAGATAACACAATAACACTGGTTAGCACAAATCACAGAGTGCCGCGCAGCAACAGACAGGGGGGAAAGCCAGGCGGCTACGGCCCGCGAGGCTGACGGAGAGGCGGCCAACCACGCAGCCTGGGACCCGGACGGTCCGGATACTCAGCGTGGTACGCTTGAAGAAGGCCCGGGTCCAGTATGTCCTTGGCGGGCACCCAGGACCTCTCCTCCGGCCCGTACCCCTCCCAATCGACCAGATACTGCAGACGTCGGGCCGGTGGGAGTCGAGAATCCCTGCCACGCTGTATGCGGGCTCCCCGCCGATGGTCATGGGAGGCAGAGGCCGAGCGGTGACCGGAAGGGGGCAGAGAGCTATACCTAACGGGCTTCAGCAGGGACACATGAAACGACGGATGCAGACGGTAGGTCACATTGTTGATCTGCTTAGTTATCCTAAACGTTCCGATGTATTTGGCACAGAGCTTACGACATGGGAGCCGCAGGTTCCTGGTTGACAGCCATACTCTCTGTCCCGGACGGTAACGGGGCGTGGGTCCGCGGCGACGATCTGCATGCCGTTTTTGGGTTTGTGCTGACCGCTGAAGATAGCGATGCACCGATTCCCACACCCGGCTGCTGCGACGAAACCAGTCCTCCACCGCGGGAACTGGTCCAGGTTCCGTGTCCCAGGGGAACATGGGAGGCTGCTGACCATAGACACACTGGAAGGGGGTTAATCGAAGAGACGAATGCTTTAACGAGTTTCGGGATTATTCAACTCAAGGAAGGAAACGGCTCCAGTCGGCCGGGTTCTTACCGCACTGCTGTCGGAGGTACCTCCCTATCTCCTGGTTTAGGCGCTCGGTTTGGCCGTTTCACTCAGGGTGGTACCCAGAGGACAGACTGACCTTGATCCCCAGGCGTTCACAGAAAGCTTTCCACATGTGCGAGATGAACTGGGGTCCCCGGTCGGAGACATGATCTTCAGGGAGACCAAACTGACGGAAGACGTGCAGGAAAACCAGTTCAGCCAATTCCAGGGCTGAGGGCAGCTGGGGCAACGGAACCAACCGGCACATCTTGGAGAACCTGTCGACGATGACCAAGATGGTGGTGTGACCCGTTGACACGGGAAGGTCAGTGATGTAATCCATAGATAAATGAGTCCATGGCCGGACAGGTACGGGTAAAGGACAAAGCTCACCCTCGGGGAGGCGCCAGGGAATCTTCGACTGGGCGCAAGTGGGGCATGATAACACGTAGTCCCGGATGTCAGAGGACAGAGAAGACCACCAATAGCGACGGGACACGAGGTCTATGGTTTTAGTAATCCCAGGGTGGCCTGACGCAAGGGCGGTGTAGGAACTGGCACATATGTCTTCCCTACAGGCGTTGCCGCTGGGACGGCTTCGGTCCGCAGCGCATCGTCGATCTGTGACTGCAGCTCCCAACGCACGGGTGCCACCGTGCAGGCGGGCGGGAGTATGTAGTCGGGTGGACTGTCGCTGGGTACAGGGTCCTGTTGGCGGGAGAGTGCGTCCTCCTTCACGTTCTTTTTCCCTGGGATGTAGGAGACTTTGAAGTCGAACTGACTGAAAAATAGGGACCAGCAGGCTTGGCGGGCATTAATGCGTTTGGCTGACTTGATGTACTCCAGATTGCGATGGTCTGTGAGTATGACAAAGGCGTGGCGAGCCCCCTCCAGCCAATGCCGCCATTCCTCCAGAGTGAGCTTCATGCTTAACAGTTCCCGGTTGCCCATGTCGTAA
Source organism: Esox masquinongy (assembly GCA_016801175.1). Lineage (NCBI taxonomy): Eukaryota > Metazoa > Chordata > Actinopteri > Esociformes > Esocidae > Esox > Esox masquinongy. The sequence goes on along the minus strand of JACXGI010005238.1, from coordinate 21,336 downwards.
TTCCGCTCTGTGGAGGACAGTTTCCTGGAAAAGAAAGCACAGGGGTGCATCTTGGTGGGGTTTCCGGTTCTCTGGGATAAAACAGCCCCTACCCCTGTCTCTGATGCGTCTACCTCCACTGTGAATGGTAAGGTGGGATCTGGTTGGCTCAGCACAGGCGACGTGGTGAAGAGGTGCTTCAGGCGCGTAAAGGCAGCAAGAGCAGCGGGGTTCCAGCTCAAACGACAGGCGTTCTGACCCGTCAACGCCGTTAGGGGACCCGCGATGGCACTGAAATTGCGAATGAAGCGGCAATATTAGTTAGCGAAGCCTACAAACCTCTGCAGCCCCTTCACTGTTTCAGGTTGGGGCCAGTTACGCACAGCAGCGAGCTTGTCCGTATCCATGCCGACCCCTCCAGGAGACAGCACAAACCCCAAAAAGCGTGTGGTTCCGACATGGAATTTGCTCTTTTCTGCCTTTACGTATAGTTGGTGTTCCCTCAGTCTGAGGAAGACACGACGGACGTGTTGTACATGTTCAGCCGGAGTTCAGGAACAGACGAGGATGTCGTCTATGTAGACAATCGGGAATTGGCATATCATGTTGGCGAAGATTTTGTTCATGAAACCCTGGATTGCGGTGGGGGCGTTCGTAAGACCAAAGGGCATTACCAAATATTCATAATGGCCACGGCTCGTGATGAACGCGGTTTTCCATTCATCCCCTTTCTTGATACGCACCAAGTTGTAGGCGTTGCGGAGGTCGAGCTTGGTATAGATGGAAGCCCCTCCCACCTGTTCTAGTGCAGCGGTGATGAGGGGAAGAGGATAACGGTTTTTCACGGTGAGATCGTTGAGAGAGCGGTAGTCGATGCAAGGGTGGAGCCCTCCGTCCTTTTTGGACACAAAAAAGAAGCTTGATGCCGCTGGAGACATAGACGGGCATATTGACCCCTGTCGTAGCGCTGCGTCAATGTAGGCGTTCATGGCGGCAGTCTCTGGTAGCGACAAGGGATATACTTTACCCCGAGGAGGCGACACCCCGGTTAGAAGGTCTATGGAACAGTCCCACGGTCTGTGTGGTGGAAGCGCAGCTGCTTTCTCCTTGCAAAAGACGTCCCTCAAATCATGGTAATCCGTGGGTATGTGTGATGGGATCGGCTGACTAGGTCCCTCTATGGCAGTCGTCAGGCATGGAAGGGGTAAGCAACGGTCCTGACATGGCTCGCCCCACCTGGGAATCTCGCCGGTACTCCAGGAGATGATCGGATCATGAGCGCACAGCCAGGGATGCCCCAACACAAGTTGTTCGTGGGACACTGTGAGCACCAGGAAACGGATGACCTCCACATGCTGGTCTACGCAAAGGGTGACTGGTTCCGTCTGACGGACAACTCTCCCTGTGCCCAGGGCCCTCCCGTCCAAGGACCTAATCAAAAAAGGCGGGTATACAGGGGTTAGCTGTAGCATCAACTTCTGGGCTAAGCTCAACGAAATGAAGTTACCCACTGCCTCGGAATCGACCAAGGCGTCTATGGTTGTGGTCCCCCTGGGAAAAGTCAAGTGGGCCTGTACGTACAACTGCTTCTTAGTGACGTTGTAAGAAACCAGTAAGCCTACCTTGGCATGGGATTCGTCTCAGGGTGGCGGTCAAATAGGACAGCGATACACGAAATGGCGTATGTCCCCGCAGTACATGCAGCACTTCTCCCGTATGCGGTGCTCCCGTTCGGCCCGTGACAGAGGTCCTCTGTTCACCTGCATAGGATCCGGCTCCGGAGCCGGACTGCTAGGAGGCCTTCGCTCTGGTGGATAAGGCCGTTGCTGCAGGGAGAAGGGAGTGCGCCGTGTGCACAGGCGATCGATATGAATGGAGTTCTGTATGTACCGATCCAGTTCATGGATATCCCCTTTGCAGGCCATCTCAGCTCGTACCTCCGGTCGAAGCCCTCGTCAGTAATGGGTGAGGAGCACGCTCTCTTTCCATCCGCTACCCACAGCTAGGGTGCGGAACTCTAGTGCATAGTCCGCCGCGGCTCTCTGCCCTTGTCTTATCTCGCAGAGCTGGTCACCGAGGCTCTTCCTGGACGTGGGGTGATCGAAAACCATTCTAAAGGCTGCCAGGAACCGGGGCGGTGTGGCCAAAATGTCACTCTGGGTCGTCCATAGCGATGTGACCCAACCTCTAGCCCTTCCTGTCAGCAGCGAGATGTAGAAGTGTACCTTCGAGGCGTTGGAAAGAAAACGGTCCGGGTTTTTTATGATGTATATGTCGCATTGCATTAGGAAACCAGCCGCGTGACCTGGGGTCCCGTCAAAACGACCGGGCAGGGCCTGTACACCTGAGGCATTCGATGGCACCGATGGGACAACGGGAGTAGCGGGCGCAGTCTGTAAATGCCGAAGGATCTCGCTGAGCTGGGTGTCATGATGAGCCAGGTGGGCGTTCACGTCCGCTGGATCCATGGCTTTGGTGAGTTATTCTGTAATGAAAGGGTGCGGGAGACCAGAGGCGAACAAGGTGCAGGTGAGTGGCAGGTTGCAGGAACGTCTCGATACAGGAGGACCACGAGCAGCATGGGTCCTCACAACATGGCGTAAACACAACACATCACCTTATTTGGTGCAGACTGCCTGTTGGCCCATTTCTTTGTTGTCCACTTTTAGTTCTCCAAAATGTAAGAATGATGATTACAACTAATTGTAAAAGACTTAATTTGAGTCAACCTCCCATTACAATGCAGTTCCACCAGAGACCCTGTAGCATAAAACCGAAAGGAACCCTTATTCTCATGTTTTGGTTACAGCACTTCAGCTGCCTGGAGTGAGACTTTGAAAGTTACCATTCCATGAAAACACTGAGCTTAGGTTGCAATTTGCAATACAACACATATGCAGAACCAGCCATTAGATATTAAATGACTCTATTCCCTAATCTGATATTTGTAGACATCAAGTTTATTTGTCATTATAATTGTGTTTGTTGTACATGTAGAATCTTAAAGTTTCATCAACATCACATCACAAAAATTTGAATTCAAACCATCCTGTATTCAATTCAGTGTGTGGGTAATTTTTTCTAGATAAAATTTGAGCATGTGATAGATTAAGAACATTTGAAGAAGACAACAGAGAAGAGGCCTGCCTACAGTGTGATCATTGGATTTTGATTTAACAAAATTTGAATGACAGGACTACTATCAACTACGGCCAGGTGTTTGAGCACAGATTCAAAATGTTCTGTTTTCCTGCCAGCATCCCTGAACAGTTAAATCTGTCTCATGTAGTTCACCAGTCTCTCATCTCCCCCTATGGACTTTCTTCCTGGCCTGTTCAGTACTCTCACTAAGTGAGTAACGCTGGAACACAAGGTGTTGTGACTATATGGACAGTCATTCATTTGAGTTTGGAGATGTCCCTGTTATCATAAAAATGCTGACAGGGAGGGAAAACACACTCAAACACTAATCTAAATCTAAATGGGACACAAAAATGGATTGCAGTTAGAAAAAAGATTTGTTTGAATCCTAACCTTAATCCTTACCCTATCCTTAACCTCAACATAACCTTAACCCCAAAATCTAACTTCTAACCCTAAAATTAACCTGTAATTCATAACCCTAATTCTAACCTGCTGGGTTGTTTAGATGACCCAACTACTGGTTTTTGTCAGCATTGGGTCATAATATTAGGTTGCTTTTCAGTATTGCAGGATTTTTTAAACCAATTCTGGGTTGTAAATAGACCCAGCAAGCCAAACATCACCGCTCTCGCGCAGTGGCGCAATTAATTACCTAAATGCTGGGTATTTTCTTAACTCAGTGTTGGGTCAATAATCCCGCCGTACCGCGTGAGGATTTGAGGTGACTTCTTTTTCAATGGACTGGACAGGCAGAGGGACAAGACGTCATCACGAAAAACAGTTATTTAGTTCTATCCTAAATATTTTTATTCAAATGTTAGTTCTATGTGGATCCAGAAAATGGTTTATTCGACTCATTTAGTTAGCGACCCTATTTAGTTAGCGGTTTGTAGCCCAGATTTGCAAAGTCTAAACTACAAACCTCTAATGTCTAGAGTGCTGTGTTGTAAAGTTCACCATCTGTTTTTCTTGAGAAGAGTAGTACTGCTGCCCAGCACACAGCACATTGTGTTCTCCTCCAGCTAGGAGGTTAACACTGTCATTGACATTAAATGTTCCATATAAAATCAAGGGCATCATTTCCTATTTGATAAAACAGGGATAAGTTGACAATGTTAACCAGGCAATCAGATGGCCAGTAGCCCTGAAACTGAAGACAGATTGGTGCGTGGACAACAGGGTTATTGAATCAAAGTTGGCAGGCAGCTCAAGTGAAGCGGAAACAAAGTAAAATAAACAACACGTAGTGCCCAGGGCTGAATGGAAGATGGGGCTTTACAGGACTCTTAACAGACCAAAACCGTTCCATTACACACAGAACACACCATGAACACACAGCACACATCACCAGATTCCATTGTCCTTACTCCACCGCAACACTTTCCCAGGTTGTTGGTAAAAATGTCCTCTCAATCAATCAGCGTTTTTAAAAACACTGTAAGTAATTAAAAGCAATGAAATATAATCACTGATGTTGCACTGTGTCACTGACACAGTTTTCTTGTGTTGCTGGGCTGGGTGTTGCTGGGCTGGGTGTTTTGTAAAAGCACTTTGTGACTACTGCTGACGTAAAAAGGGCTTTATAAATAAATGTGATTGATTGATGCTCTGTCTGTGATTGAAGATTCCTTTAGGTCTGACTGACTAAGCGGAGTGACAAGATAGAAAATAATAAGGATCTCTAGGATGACAATTAACAATACCTCAACAATACTACTCAGAAAATCTTAGACATGCTCTAACACTGACCACTTTTAAATCTAGACTAAAAACCTTTGTTTTCCTCTGCTTTTTATTAATCTTTTAATAATCTTTTAGCCATCTTTAATGTGATGTTTTAATTTGTATGCTTTGTCTTTTATGCTAAATGTATTTATATAGTTTCTAATATAAAGCACTTTGAATTGCCCTGTGTATGAAATGTGTTATACAAATAAACTTCCCTTGCCTCACTGAAGCAGGGGATAATCAGGACGTCATGTTACACATTCAGTGAAAACATAATGGCACGTTTCCTTCACATTTCACATGCAGCTTTTAAGACCACAAATCATCCACAAAGGAGAAAGTTTGAACATGAGATAAAATTGATTATCTACAGCCCAAACAAGAAAACTGAGAAATCTTGAACAGAACAATTGATTGAAACAAAACCAATGTTTGGCTTCGCTGCAGTGAAAGAAGACAGTTTCTCACTGCGGACCTACTGTGTCTAGATGAGTAACTCGAGATGTGAACCTGCTTCAGGATTCCAACAAGTCTTCTGCTGCTTCTGTTTCCAAACCAGACATGCCTGCCAGGGATCGTTGTGTACTTGGAGATCTGGATCATGGAAAGGGATTGTAGTGAGCCTTTCTTGGCAATGTGAAGGTTCCATCTGGGCTTTTCTTCCCAGTTGGAGAGCAGGTTCTTCTGGGTGAGGATTGATCTGGCATGTTGCTGTACCGTTGTTGCCTTGGTGTTTATACCTAAAGCCATCAGTTGGGAAAGTACACCAGTTTTTGTGTAATACTTCATCTACAACCCAGTTTCCAAAAAAGTTGTGACTCTTCGTAAAATGTAAACAAAAACAGAATGCAATGATGTGCAAATCATTTAAACCCTATATTCAGTAGAAACTAGTACAAAGACAACATATCAAATGTCGAACCTGAGACACTTAATTGTTTCTTGAAAAATATATGCCCAGTTTGAATTTGATCATTGGCGTCGTTAGGCCTGTGCGTCCGGGGCAATAACCCCGGATCTTTTATGAATAGCCCCCAATCTCAAATTATTTATGTATATATATATTTTTTTTTACAAAAAAATAATAATAAAAAAATAGCCCCTGATCTATTCATCTGTAATTCCGACCATACATTAAAGCCCTAAAAATAGGATATTGTTCACTCTAAAAAATGCTGGGTTGTTTAGATGACCCAACTACTGGTTTTTGTCGGCATTGGGTCATAATATTAGGTTGCTTTTCAGTATTGCAGGATTTTTAAAACCAATTCTGGGTTGTAAATAGACCCAGCAAGCCAAACATCACCGCTCTCGCGCAGTGGCGCAATTAATTACCTAAATGCTGGGTATTTTCTTAACTCAGTGTTGGGTCAATAATCCCGCCGTACCGCGTGAGGATTTGAGGTGACTTCTTTTTCAATGGACTGGACAGGCAGAGGGACAAGACGTCATCACGAAAAACAGTTATTTAGTTCTATCCTAAATATTTTTATTCAAATGTTAGTTCTATGTGGATCCAGAAAATGGTTTATTCGACTCATTTAGTTAGCGACCCTATTTAGTTAGCGGTTTGTAGCCCAGATTTGCAAAGTCTAAACTACAAACCTCTAATGTCTAGAGTGCTGTGTTGTAAAGTTCACCATCTGTTTTTCTTCATAAACTTAACTAGCTACACTACAGTAGCTATTAGACTAGCGTAACGGGCTAGTTATCAATATTATTCCCAGTGAACTAACGCTAGTTAGGCTAGGTTATAGCTCCACCATCTCATCTTAATTTAGCTAGCAAGCACTAATACATTTACTGTGTACGGGTCGATTCGAACTTCACGGTTTCGTAGCTAGTTAACGTAACTGTCGGTATTTAGTTAGACAATGTAGGTCAACATTATGTGTACGTAGCTAGCTAGTATTGTAATGTTACTCTAATGTCTACTCTAATACTGTAGGACTAGATGTTCTTTTTCATACCTGTACAGTACCTGTTGAGATTACGTTTGGGCTGTGTGTGTGTGTTTGAGTGAGAAAATCGAGGATTATTGGTCAGTTCTCTAACCTAATGTTTTCTCTCAGAGATTCAATGGATACTTTGGTGGAGGAAACACTCAAAGATTGGAATCTGGAGTCTCGCATCTCTAAATTTGAAGGTAAGATTATCATTGTCATCCTTTGTCTTTATGGGTGTAATATGTCAAACTAAACTCCAAAATGTAGATAATTCACATCAATTGAATTGAACTGAGATGATAGTGGGTGAACAGGGTTGCACCACCACCTCAAATTGCATCTATCTTCTATTAAATGTAATGGTTGCAGTTTGATTGAAATGTCTTGTACTGGCTGCAGTGTTTTACAGTACACCAAGTATAATTTGCAAATTGTAACATATAATTAACTACAGCAGGGGTTCTTAAACCTTTTCAGCCTGGGACCCAAATTAGAAGAGAGAAACATTTGGGACCCGAGCTCATAAACATGACTACTATGTGTAAAAATGAGTACATTTCATTGCCTTTATACCTAACAAATGTGCATTTGCTGCTCATCTCCTGCATACTCAGAGATTCAGAGAAACCCATGATGCATTGCTTCAACTTGTCAATGAGCAAAGCACATTTCTCACACTAGAATATTATGGAAAAACATATCAATTATAATTGGAATTTATCTGAGCCTTTTGTACAAAAATGGTCATATGCAATCCTCCTAAATTCTGACAATGCATTCCCGACCTAGCTAGTAGTGACATTCTATGGAAAGTAGTTTTCAGAACACTTTGTGTAATAGGAACTGTCTCATATATTCAGGGTTGTAGATGACTTCACTGAAATATTGTGTATTTGTCTTTCGGATATGAAAGGTGACTTGCCCTGATAGTGCTGCCTCTACTTCTACTGGGATTTCTCGCACAACAATCTCTAGGGATTACAGAGAATGGTCAGAAAGAGAAAATATCCAGTGAGTGGTAGTTCTTTGGGTAGAAATGTCTTGTTGATGGCAGAGGTCATAGGAGAATGGCCAGACTGGTTTGAGCTGATAGAAAGGCAACAGTAACTCAAATAACCACTTGTTACAACCAAGGTATGCAGAAGAGCATCTCTGAACGCACAACATGTCGAGCTTTGAAGCAGATGGGCTACAGCAGCAGAAGACCACAAGAAAAAGAAAGTCGTATACAATGTACTTGAGTTCAATTGCTAGCTTTTAGTTGGAAATTCCTAATTTTATTTTTGAATGCTTAGGAAGTGCTATTTTTTTATTTAATATGTCAAGCTGTGATTTGGCAAGAGATAAAGTTGTTGTTGTGTCTGTGTGTGTCTGTGTGTGTCTGTGTATGTCTGTGTCTGTCTGTGTGTGTGGTCATGTTCCAATGCTAGTAACTATTGAAGCCTCAGGTTGACCTTGCATACAATTATCCATACATTTACTTAGAAATTATTCATTGTGCTTTTAAGGGATAGGGAGGGGATGTGGATGTTTTAAATTTAATTGTGATTTTGTGTAAGAATTACATCAATAAATGTTTATTAATGACAATTTGTCATTGATTGACCATATAGGTAATATTGACAATAGTCTTTTAACCTTTAAAGTGCATTTTGTTAAACAGAATTTGGGATTTAAAACCACATTAACCCAGCAAGAAACTAAGAAATAACCCAAAGCTGGGTGGAAATATCCATGAATAACAATAACCCAACCGAAGAGCAGAAAACCTTAACCTGCTGGGTCAAAATAACCACATGTATGGTTAAATCAAGTAACCCAACATTTTGGGTCATTTAGCTAACCCAGCAGCACTGGGTCAAAATAACCCAGTGCTGGATATGTACTATAGAGACCCAGCAATGGGTAGCAGAAACGACCTAAATTGGGTCAATTTTGACCCAGCATTTTTTAGTGTTGAATAAAAAAATGCAAATGATTTGTGTCCTCTGTGTGTCATTCAAGCAGCATTTAAAACGCAGAAAACTACGATTTTGGCATTATTTTTACGCTCAATCAAAATTATTATTTTTGCTGGTGTGCCAACTTCGCTATAATCATATTTGTATTTTTATACAAATTAGGCCTTTTAGGTGATGATATTAGAATCCGTTTGCCTACTTAAAAATTATTATTCAGATTATTAGTATAAAGGTTGGAGTCTTTTAAGCGAACGGCACGATCGTGTCAGTCAACACATCTACAAGCGCTCTTACAACACATCTTCCCCTACCTTTAACGTTTACAATTCAAATGTCCAGCTGTATGTCTCAAACCGGTCAATCAAACTATACAAATACATTGTCCTGACCATGCCTCTCACTCGTCCCAATTTATTAAAAGTGAATTAAAGTGAGTATTCTTAAAATATCCCGATTCCGCTCTATAACTAACGAAAGTAATAGCAACAGCCCAATAAAATAACAACACGCGCGGGTCGGGAAAACGATATTAGCTGCAGGCACTCTGAACAGCAAATTAACCAGTCAGAAACATGAAGATGCGGTAGTCTAGACTGTACTGCCAAATAATAGTGCGGAGTGGGGCTTGCTGCTAAGGAGAGGAAGAGGATCGATTAAGAAAATCAACCCAGAGGACAATGAGATAGAGACATGGGACGATTTGGTGTCGAAAAATAATTCATCTCATAATGGGAATACAGGTAGTCGTCGACTTACGACCTATGCCACTTATGTTCTCCAAGTACCCCTGACTGCAGTGTGCAGTTCGAGAGAGAAGTCCTTGACTGCAGTGTGCAGTTCGGGGCCGGGCTCAATGCAGGCGGAGTCAAACGCATTTAACCCGACCCTTTTCTGTCTCCTTCAAGGCCACTGAAGTTAAGGTTCATGGAGGTATCAGCGTCAACCAAAGCGAATCTTAATCGAACCTATCCTACATAGATACAAATATAAACCTTGTTGCTTAAGTGTTCATGAAGTTTACTCAGTAATTTAATAAAGAAACTGATAAAACCCATTGGTGCAAAATAAAGGTAACTTACAGAAATGAGGAGAACCAAGAACATGCTGGACTGGGAGAGCAGTGATGTAGTAGCCACAACTAATAAATCATTATGGAACACATGCGCAATGCACATGCTATCAGAAAGGAACGAAGTGGGTAGCTACATTGTAGCTAAGGTTTAAAATGTGTAGTTCAATTTTGTTGTATTTGTCTACTTAAATGTTAATTGGGTATTTTTGTTTCATGCCCGAAGGTACTAGTCTGACTTTTACAGTAAGTTTCCGTTTTGATATGATCATTTATCTTATAGGCATATAGAATATTATATATATATATACATTAAATGTGGTAGTATTTGTATTAACTGTTAATAAGCTATAATATTATTGAAAAACTACACTATAAGAGAATGTTTCCACTCTTTACATGCGGTACTTTTAAGATAAGCATCTTGTCCCAGCTGCTGTCTTGGATCGTAGATTTAAAACCAAGTGGGTGATAAGGGATGATCAGGTGCATAACCAGTTTAGAGACAAACGCGACGGCTCGTACATTACACAGATTCTGGCCAAACTCGTCTTTCTAAAAGTGTTTTCCAAGTTACTATAGACAGACATTTAGCAAAACGTTTTTATTTAATTTCAAGTCAGTTTTAGAGTTTCGTTTTTACAGCCAATATACGCAATGTACATGCTAATTAAATGCTGAGCGCTTAATATTTGAAAGCATGCGTTTTGCAATTTCTTGACATGTTGCCCATTAATAGAATATATTTTTTGTTCCTTTTTGGCTGCGTGCTGATACGTCTTTTTTCGTTTCAATTTAATTGAATTCAAAGCAAGTAAATGTACTATTTTATTTTATACATTCTATAGGCAAAATATTGTTTAAAAATGCTGAGCATCTGATTTTCTTGCCAGCGGATAGTGTATCGGAGATGCATGATGATTACTTTGTATCCTCATCCTTTCATGTTGTTAAAAAACAAGCTAGACTTCATTAAAATACTGTATGGTTAACTGCTTGGTTATATAAAGACGAATACTCGACATACATAATCACAAAATTGACAGATTTTGTATGAGTTATGACTAAACAAAAAATGAATGGAGCGAATTTGGAGTGGCAGTTATTTTTCCTGTGAGCAAATAGCGGTTTTGAGCAGAGCAAAGGGAAAGATGTGGAACGGTGGAGCAGAGCAGAGCGTAACCTTCGCTCGAGAGGTTACATACTCTGGCAGGTATCACTTAATGTAATATTTCTTACTATCATCAAAAATGACCTATGTTTGTATTCAACATGTGCCATGAACAAACATGTGTGTTTGTGTTCAGTGTGTGACTGTCAAACCTCAGATGGACAAAAAAAGGAATGAGCGAGGTCAAATATGGGCGGGCTCAAACGTTTGACTCCGCCCACATTGATCCTCGCACACTGCAGTCAGGGGTACTTGGGTTATGATGGACTAACGAGTGGTCCAGAGTGCTCGTTAATTAACGAGTGATGTTAAGTGCCACTTCAGTAACGAGTTCCGGAAATGCACAGATAAAATAACGAGGCACTTACCGATCATCTTAGTGCTTTGGGAACCCGGGCCTAGATCAGTTGGCAACAGGGCAGTAACATGATTGGGATTCAAAGATCATTCCAGAGAGGATGGGTCTGTCAGAAGTGAGGATGGGGTGGGGTTCACCACTCTGTGAAAGGCTGCATGGGCAAATAGTGCAACAAGAATAACGTTTCTCAACGTAAAATTGCAAAGAGTTTGGGGATCTCATCATCTATGGTACATAATATCATTAAAAGATTCAGAGAATCTGGAGAAATCTCTGCACACAAGGGACAAGGCCAAAAACCAACTGGATGTCCTTGATTTTCGGGCTCTCAGACGGACCTGCATAGTGGACTGCACAGGCTCATGAACACTTCCAAAAACATTGTCTGTGAACACAGTACGTCGCTGCATCCACAAATGCAAGTTAAAACTCTACCTAGCAAAGAAGAAACCATACTTAAACGACATCCAGAGTTGCCAGCGCCTTCTCTGGGCTAGAGCTCATTTAAGATGGACTGAGGCGAAGTGGAAACTGTCCTTATTTCAGCAAGACAATGCCAAACCACATTCTGCACCTATTACAACAGCATGGCTCCATAGTAAAAGAGTCTAGGTGCTAAACTGGCCTGCCTTTAGTCCAGACCTGTCACTCATTGAAAACATTTTACACATTGTGAAATTACAATGCTACATAGGAGACGCCGAACTGCTGAGCAGCTGAAATCCTATATCAAGCAAGAATGAGAATACATTTCACTTTCAAAACTACAGAAATTGGTCTCCTCAGTTCAGAAACGCTTACAGAGAATTGTTAAAAGAAAAGGTGATGCAACACAGTGGTAAACATGCCCCTGTCCCAACTTTTTTGAAATGTGTTGCTGGCATCAAATTCAAAATGGACATGTACCCCCCCCCCCCTAAAAAAAAACATTTCTCAGTTTCAACATTTGATACATTGTCTTTTCAATTAAACATAGGGATAAATGATTTGCACATCATTGCATTCTGTTTTTATTTGCATTTTACATAGCGTCCCAACTTTATCGGGAACCGGGTTGTAACTATGGACTATGTAATTTAGTATTTTGCATTTTGTACCCATCATACGAATTGGGTGTACCCAAGATTTTGGTTTCATCATTAATTTTCCAGCAAAAGAACACCTGTGAGCACAGGAACTCAAACTAGGACAAAGATTCATCTATCAGCACGAAAACAACCTGAAGCACACAGTCAAGACAACACTGGAGTGGCTTTGGGACAAGTCTGAAAGTCCTTGAGTGGCTCAGCCAATGCCTAGATCTGAACCCCATTAAACATCTGTGGAGAGACCTGAAGATGGCAGGTCACTGACATTCCCCATCCAGTCTTATGGATCTGAAGAGGATTTAATGATGAATGGGAGAAACTGCCCAAATCCAGGTTTGCATAGCTGTTACAAACATACTCAAAATGACTTGAAGCTGTGATCATCACCAAAGGCACTTCTACAACATACTGAATAATGAGTCTGTACATGAAATATGTTATGTATGTGCTATATTTCAGTTTTTTATTTTTAATAAATTGACACAAATTGCGAAAAATGTGTTTTTGTTGTGTGATTATGGGGTATTTTGCATAGATTGACAACAAAATTTAAAAACAATAAATGATAAATTAAGTCCATCCCACAACAATATGTGAAGAACTAGAAGGGGTCAAAATACTATCTTAGGCCCTGTATGTTGATGAACTAGGATGACTTCACAGTATAATGTTATGTGTTATGTTTTGGATCCCTGGCTTTACCAGCCATTATAGGAGGAATCAGCTGTTGAAACAATAGAAGAGTGTCCTCTAAATTACTGATGTAAATCTATGTATTCTTTTAATACGTATTAAAAACATTTACTACATTCCTTGATACTGCAAGCAGATGGATAAGTATTATCCACAATCTCATTAACTCTGGGAGGTCAAGTAAAAGGCTTAATTTTCAAAATCCGAAACTATCCCTTTAACAGAAAATGTGTTTTGTTACAAACTGTCATAAACCATTGCAGGAAGATGCATTGGTAATTTTGTTTGGAATAAAAATCCCATCTATAATGAAGCAGCTAGGCTAAGACAGTAGTTTCTGTCCTGCTGAGCGAGATCTGAATAATTACCCTCACAGTGTTGCTGAACGGCTTCCATTAGAAACGCCATTCAGAGATTTTGGAAGGCTGTGTGAAACCTCCGACAATGCCCAGTGTATTTCATTTAATGTGGCCCTGTTTTCACTCTCAATTTATTAAGCCCTCTCTCTCTCTATTTCTCTCTCACTCTGCAAACAGTTCATCGTAGAATATGTAGGACTTTAAGCATTATAATATCTTTGCATGAGCACCTCAGTAAAATCAATTTTTATAGGAAAACACCAGAGGTTGACAAAAAAATGAGCTTCTGCAGGAAGAGCAATGTCTGACTCAAGCGAAAGCAAGCACTTGGACATTAATTCACTTGCATTAGGAAGGAAGATGTGATGTCGGGTGCGTAAAGTAAATCAGTGTTGCTATCAGTCTGTCAGTATGTTGTTTTTCTTCATTATTGAGTTTGATACGCTTTGGAGGATTTTGTTCCGCACAGAAAGGCCTTGGTCCAATAGCCACTGTTCGCCACTGATTATAACATGTTGAGATGTAGATAAAACCTGCTGCCACAACTGGGATAAAACAAGTACCGCCCTCATGTTCCCGGGATATCTTCCCTTTTTGCTTAAAACAGGCTAGTTATTCCTCTGGCTATCAATCTAGTAATGTTTTCTGTCAACTTTGTTGAGGCCATACCATTTTTTTTTCTCTGTTTGCAACGTTTTAGTTATTAGCCTAGTTTCTCGGTCATAATTCCACTGCTAATTGTAATTATTCTTGCCCAGGTTTATGAACAGATCAAACAGGAAAAATAATGAGTAATGTAGATATTGAAATTTGATTGTACAGAAGATGTGGCATAATGTTGAGAAAGAAAGGTTTGCTCCTCTCAAAGGTGAAAAAATACAGTCAGACTTGTTCATATTTGTCTGCAATGAAGTAGCCAGCCATGTTCATATATTTTATAATGAATTGGTCTGGATCATTACTTCGCATTGAATATAAAGTGCACTTCCCAGTTTTCCGATCATGAATAAATACGATTATGAGTGTCAAAACCCATATTGCTTAATTGACAACGTCCACTGTTTGCTTGGTTGTGCTGCACAGGGAGGCTCTATGCAGCCTTATTTGAGGTTGTTGGTGTTCCCTGCCTGCTCCAGGCGTCAGACACAAAACTGAATATCCCCCTGTGTTTTGCATAGTTTTTGCCAAAATACATATTATGTCTTTATGGAATGAATGGCCAGGGAAATTAAATATCATAAATATTGGTTTACAATGTTCTTTGTGCTCCACCTGTTTGTACTCCCCTTTTTTTGCCAGTGCACCTGTCGTCACTCTAGCCAGCTCATCCTACAGCATGGCTCTCTCTCTTTTGATAGCAAAACTATGTTTACTGAATCTGTAGATACTTTTCTTCATTTTTGGTCAGTCACAGCAGTCAGGTATTCTGCCACCATGGACTCTGTTAAGTGCAAGGTAACATTCCAATTTGCATAATTTTTTGGTAAATGTGTTAAATGTGTTTTGGTTTTTTTATTGAATCATTTGATCTAATTGTGTTACCGTCCCAGGGCTGTGTTGGGTCTGTTAATATTTGTGAACAAAGTGCCAAGACCAAGTGGCTGAGGTGTTGCTTCTGCATTAACATTTTAGTCATTTAGCAAGTGCCCTTATCAAGAGAGACTCAGTTAGTGCAAACATTTTAAGACAACTAGGTAGAAAAATCCTGCAACTCTCTATTCAATGAACTAGCTATCAGCAGTCAGTGCCACCAACAGTGAGTTGCAGTTGTCCAGAAATTAGATTAGTACTTCTTAGATCTGTGACTTCCTGTGTGATTTAAGGTTGCACTCTACAAAGGTTGTATAGCATGAACCTGTGAGAGCGAATCACCAACGATAAGTTTGCAGAGAATGACAGGGTGTCTAGTTTCACACCCAGGTTTGATTTTATTTTATTAGTATCCCCATTAGCTGATGCAATAAAACTTCAGCTACTCTTCCTGGGGTCCACACAAAACACAACAGTAATAAGAAAAACAAAAAGAAATATATAATGCACACTAACAATCCCAGCACTAAGGTGCTCTCTGGGAGGGGACACAAGTTAACAACAGTAATGGAAAGATCTTGGACAAGATTCTTGGACCGGCTTTATGCTGAAGGAAGAGGAGATCCGTCTTGTCAAGGTCCAGCTTGAGCAGCTGGGTCAACATCCAAACGGAGATTTCAGTCAGGCATGCAGAGATGTCACCACCTGTGTGGCTGAAGGGCAGAAAGACAAAAATGGTTATGTGCAATCTGCATAGCAATGATAGGAGAGACCATGTGAAAATATGACAGAGCCAAGTGGAACGAGAGGATAGGGTTCAGAACCAAGCACTGGAAGACTTAAGGGTCATGCACTTATAGGCACCTGTTTTGCAATCAAACGCTAGAGTATTTAACACATCTCTAAGACCAGTCCCGAGTAGCGATCAGTGCGTTTCCACTCGCTGTTCTCAACAGCAAATGCTATGTTAAGTTTTGTGCACACGCTAGAAATACAAAGTCCCCTCACTTGATGACTCCCTCACTGACTTTTACAAGCGGTTTCTTCTCACATTTTCTGGTGGAGAATAGTGTCTGTTAGTTGAGGCAAGGAAGGCAAGGAAATCCTATTTATAGTTTTTGACAACAGATTAAAGTGTTGATTTCTTGACAAGTTGTCCTCGCATCAGGACCTTTTTTTGAACACTGTTACTTTTAACTGAGTTTCACTGACATGGTCCATGTCTGAATTTGTGCAGAATATCTAGGTGCTGCTGGTCGGGGAATGAAGGTTCAGATCAACTGCAAACAGTAGATGTTTGACTTCCGAGGCCACTATGATGAGGCCCGGAATTGGAGACTTTTCTAGTGCCTTTCCAATTCATTTATATAATGAATATCAATGCTCCCTTGTTCAGAGCATATGGAAGGCAGAGCGAGAGCGCTGACAGTGCTTAATGTCCTTTATTCAATAATGGTCTCATTTCCTTTCTTTAGTCATGAAATAAATCTCCCTCCACCTCTCCCCACTCTTCCCTCTCATTAACTGTGTAGTGCAGAGTCTCTCTACTCCCACCTCCTCCATACACCACTGGGCAAACCCTTGTTAAGTCACAAACTACGTCACAAACTAAAGAAACAGTTTTTCAGGTTGGGCCCTTTTATCTTTGCTTCAGACAATAGACTGGATGAAGAAGCAAAAAAATTGCATTGCAAACTGTTTACTGTGTGGATGGACAAAATGGAAGATTTATAATTCACCTGAGAGCAGGTCTGTGTCTGTGCCTTCTGCGATCTCATATGGCACTAATTGTAAGGCAGGGCCTAAGGGGATGCAGAGTTTAGCCAAACAGAAGAAGGTTATCCAAGGACATTTTGACAGTAGCAAGCAAAGCATGAAACATTTAGCTGAAATTGTATGGCCATGCCCCTGAAGGATTGTAGTACAGATAGCCAGAAGTGTTTCATGGTGTAGTTTGATCATTCAAATGTCTCAGAACCGGATTGTACCATATACTTTAAAAAAGTACAGACAAACCGACTGCAACACAAAATGTTAATGCTTTGAGAGTAATAGCTGCCAGTGTAAGCTTATTCAACTGTACCTTTTGATGCAAATGACTTCCTGATTCAACCTCTATCATCTTCACCAGTAGCTTCTGCCTGTCATGGTGGGATGAAGGTTAGCATCGGAAAGATGCCGATTCACTGCTTGATTACATGTTCCTTGACTAAAGATACTTTAGACCTGCATATATATCCAGACATGGTCAGCATATTATACCAATAGAGACAAAACACTGGTATACATTTTAGAAACACCATGATTGTGCACAGCATTACACAAATATATCAATGGCAGTTTCAAACAGCCACAGACGCCAGCTGACTCAATTCAGGATCTTTGATTATCCTGATAGTTCCTTTCCTTGTATTTGTATTGCAGTGAAACTAAAGCACAAGTATCCTCAGTAGATAAAATATTCTGTTTTTCGCCTGGATGAGTGTTGATTATGATACTATTAGACAGAGCACCAAGCATTTATTTATTCATTCAATACCCAAGTTAATACAGTTCCTGTTGTACTCTAGCATGAAATGTTATCTATTTCATAATTTCTCTGGAGTGTGATTTTAAATCAATTGAATCAAGTTAATGTTGATAGTATAGAGTTTGGGTTAACTAACAAATCAAATCACAGCAAAAAATACATATTTCATATTTCAAATGATGAAATCAATTTCTTCTATAGAAAAGTAATTTGCATACATTGTATAACATAATTAAAATCCACATCAGTACTAAAAAGCTAATTAACCATATTTTTATCATGCTTTTTTCTGGGTTTTGAAAAAACACAAGTTATTATATTTATAAACAAATTATCCAATCAGATCTATGTGCAGAAATATCTTCAAATTGGTTTTCTAAAATGAATAGACTCAATAATTCAAGGACCAGAATGGTTCAGAAAAAATACATGCACTTATACAGCTCCAGAAAAAAATAAAAGACCACTGCACCTTTTTCTTTCCTTTCCAAAAAAGTTGAAAAGGAAGGTTTTGAGTGAGGAACAGAAGGGTTAAAATTAAGAGACCACTGCAAATTGAACGCTTCTGTTCCTCACTCAAAACCTTTCTTTTTGACTTTTTTGGAAAGAAAAAGGTGCAGTGGTCTCTTAATTTTTTCCAGAGCTGTATTTTATAACTACTTTTTAGAAAAATAAGGAGAAAAAAAATTGCACTCCACGCAGGGCAATGTCACGTTCACTGCACCGGGGCAATGTAATGTTCACTCCACGCAGGGCAATGTCACGTTCACTCCACGCAGGGCAATGTCACGTTCACTCCACGCAGGGCAATGTCACGTTCACTCCACGCAGGGCAATGTCACGTTCACTCCACACAGGGCAATGTCACGTTCACTCCACGCAGGGCAATGTCACGTTCACTGCACCGGGGCAATGTTATGTTCACTCCACGCAGGGCAATGTCACATTCACTCCACACAGGGCAATGTCACGTTCACTCCACGCAGGGCAATGTCACGTTCACTCCACGCTGGGCAATGTCATGTTCACTCCACAAAGGGCAATGTCACGTTCACTCCACGCACGGCAATGTCACGTTCACTCCACACAGGGCAATGTCACGTTCACTGCACCGGGGCATCAGAATTCAATTTTTAGACCAAAGGGAAGAGCACCCCCTACTGGCACTCCAACACTCCTTTCAGCAGCATCTGGTCTTCCATCCAGGGACTGATCAGGACAGACCTTGCTTAGCTTCAAAGGCAAGTCAGCAGTGGGATGCTTGACTAACCATTACTGCTGCTGAAAAGACATAAGATGAACTCACTGAGACCTACCTCTAGGCATGGGCAGTTGAGCCTGGACTAATGGTGCACACAGTGCCATAGGTAGGCTGGACAACTTGGCCTCTTTGCCAATAATCCACACTGAGAGTGTTGATGACCTTGTTTTACCAGCCAGTGGGACCGAAGCTGGGGAACTCAAATGATACATAAGTTAATTAATCATCCTTTCACCCTGTTCCCTTGGTCTAATGGGTGGATAAATGCATCATCATTCTCATCAGTCTCTGCTTAGCGCCCACCAGACTTGTCTTTTTCTCCCATATATTCATTATGTACTCGAGTCTCTGCAAGCCAGTCACTGTCAGAAAATAAATGAGAAAATAAAGTGACGAAGATCATCAGACTTTGTGTGTGTGTGTGTGTTTGTACTTTACTTATTATATTAAATTCCCTAATATTTTCTTTTAGCAAGCAAATTTCTAATCAAATGAA
Organism: Esox masquinongy; assembly: GCA_016801175.1. Lineage (NCBI taxonomy): Eukaryota > Metazoa > Chordata > Actinopteri > Esociformes > Esocidae > Esox > Esox masquinongy. The sequence goes on along the minus strand of JACXGI010005238.1, from coordinate 2,023 downwards.
AGGGGATAAAATATAAATCCTATTATATTTCATTGATCCATTTTTTGAAGCATGGAAATTACAGTACCAGTCAGGTTCGGACACACCCTCCCCTTTTGATTGGTACTATACTTTATAGCGACTTGTGAATAGCGGGATTGAGTAAAGTGCTACAATAGAGCAAACGCAAGCTCAAAGTTCAGACTTTTAAAAGTGGTGTTAGGTTTGATCTATTAAGTTGCATCAGTTCCTGTCACATGCTTCTGTTCCTTGTCCAGCACTCCTTTTGTTTGTTTGTTCTAGACTGGACATGAGGTCTCCACAGAATCTCTGATCTCTACACTCAACCAGAGGACATCCTTCTGTACTGAAGTTGTTCTCTTTACCATTAGCAGCAAGTCATGTGTGTCTCTACTGGTCTTCGTGAAGTCCATCCCTACACAGAGCTGATTCATTTACTATTGTGCCTGAGAGGAGGAATACAAGGCAGATGGAAATCTCTGGTGAAGGTGAATGTATGGCACGTGCTCTTATTCACATTGAATTATGAGTCGTGTAGCAAGGACAATTGCCAGTCAAACTGTTCTGAAACTGTTAACTAGTCTGCTAATAAACATATGTTTATGGCATACAGTTATGTGAGAAATAAGTGTATGAGGACAATGAATGTTTCTGTTTCCTTTTATTACACTTACAAGCCGTGTAGGACACATTAAAAGGGAATGTGTCAATTAAACTTAACGCCTGTCTTCTTTTGAAATGGACAAATATTACTTGTATATATATCTTCCCTGACATTTTCATGAACTTCCCATGCTATTCTAAAGCATATCACTAAAAATTATTGGCTGATATCCTTCAGACTTAAATGCAGTTTTACCTTATTTGAACATTTTGTTTGTTATTTAGGTGTGGATAAATCAATAGGCTTTCCACAATAATTTGCAAAGCCATGAGGTATACAATGGTGCATATGGATTATTACGTGTCACTCACATTTTTTTCACTGCCAGAGCTAAAATACCCAGAAACCTCAGCTTCCATGGCCATGAACCCATCACACACTGCTAAGGCATTGTTTAGGACCTGTGATTACATGCATCTGAACTTAAGCTGACAGGGTGGAGCAGCCAATTTACCTCCTCTCTCAGAACCACAGGAGCTTGGGGACCCGTGATTCTCTCCCATTACTAACTGATGGGATGATTTGTCAGTCCTGATGGAAGTGTGATGAGAGCAGGCTTGGCAGGGTGAAAGCAACAGTAGGAGAGGGGAGTGGGTGTCAGAGACAGGTCAGGGAGTTGGATAGGATGGTGGTGGAGGTCATTGTCCTCTCTGGGCCAACACCTCACTGAGCGACAGTCCAGATTTCATGCATTTCAACATTAACATTCTAGGGATTTAGCAGATGCTCTAATTCAGAACAAGTTACAATAACAGTAGTCCAAGGGTCCAAGCCTCTACCTGAGGCATACATACAGCTGAAGCACGGGTTAAAATATGACCACCTTGTCTTTAAGCGATAAATGCTTGATCTATCACAATATATATTTTTTGTTCAATTTCATGCTGATGACAGTTTTTGTTCTGCACCTACAATTATTAAGGCTTTTCAATTACTGCAGTTTCTTTTTAGTATTGTTCAGGCTCAGCTCTGCCAACTGAAGTTTTTAAACACTGACAACAGAAGGTTTATGGTTTTTATAAAGTCTAAAACAGAGCCACTGAACATATGTTTATGGCATAACCACTTATAAGTACTTTTTTTTATACACAAGTGTCTCACCTTTAAACCACACATTGGATGTCTTGTAAAAAAGAAAGCTCAGACTCAAGTTAGATTTTTATTTTAAATCTTATTTTTCTTTTGAAGCATGAAAACATCTTGCTTTTGTTACTTTTCTGCTTACAATAATGGAGATACCTTGTACATGCCTATCAATATGGCCTCAGTATAATGGACACTATTTGGTATATGGGTTGTTTAGGGTACCATGGGTTGTTTAGGGTACCATGGGTTGTTTAGTGTGCCATGGGTTGTTTA
>JACXGI010005237.1:36991-48355 GCA_016801175.1 Esox masquinongy | reverse complement strand
ACACACACACACACACACACACACACACACACACAGTGTTCGATGATTGTCTAGATCCCCCAAAATATTAAATAATCACCTGTTTTGCGCTCACCCAGAATATCTTTAAAGACTGTCGAATCCATGAGCCTAAGAGCTAGAGTTCACAGCTTCCTCCGCTCAGCCATCACTTATCGAGGTCTTTGTGCTTCTGTCGTCAATAGATGTTTGTCCAATAATATTTCACATTTCACACATTGGTACGTTGATTTAGTGCGAGCACATGTACGTCTTCCATTGTTGCATGGGCTTATGTATTTGTGTCTGTGTGTTGATTTCTAATTGTGTATAATGTGTTTTGCTTGCTTGTGAGTGAGAAGAGAAGAGTGTAAGAGGATTAGGCCATTGACAGGCTGCTCTACCATTTCTGGACATTATTTCCAGTCAGTCCACTTGGTAATGAGGTATTTACTGAGCCCTGTGGAACTGTTATTGCTTTTTGCCACAAAGCTTAACTCCCTCCTCACCAGGCTGAGCCAAATGGCGCTCATTCTCTCAGTCTCACTTCATGGCTTCATCGTGTTCGGACAGAAACGGACTGGCCGTAGGGCAGTTTGGCAAATGCCAGACGGGTTTGGTCTATCTTTAGCCTGATGGGCCTAAAAACATTTGTGCATGCGCACAAGTTCATGGTGGGCATTTTGTTGAGGGTGTGAGTTTTGGATGTTCTTTAGAGCAACATACGATCCAGTGATCAACTTATTGGATGAAAACTGTAGTTCGGTTTAATTAGGAGTTAGACGATGAAGGGTTAGGGGTTGGGAGAGGGGTTGGGAGAGGGGAGAGTGGTTAAGAGAGAGTGGCGTGTGTGTGTGTGTGTTTGGCCCGTGTGTGCCAATGTGAAACAGTCATCATCAGCCACTAGGATTACTGTTCAGCTGTGACTGTTTCTGCTGCTTGTATCCAAGCGAATGAAAAAAGGGGAGGGAGGGGGGTGGGATTGAGTAACATGTGGAACAGAGTGATGTGTTGCCTGTGTATTCTGAAAGGTAGGAAGGCTTTGTAAAGCTAGTCAGATCTGAAGCCGACAGCTACTGTTTCCCGTGGGACGTTCTAGTGTAATATTCTCCCTTCAGCACACACCACCTAGCTTACTTATGTTATGGATTGGGTTTCTGTAGCTAGTGCCTTTACAGGTGTTTAAAGCATTTTACAGTGTATGGGATGTGATCACTGATATCTGAATGGTCTGGATGTTCAAGTGAGAGCCTGCATTTCAGTTAAGCATTCTTTTGTATGGTATAATGTGTGTGTGGGTGTGTGTGTGTTGCCTCCGCTTTTACTCAGGCACTTCCTAGCCTTCTCTTCCCTTGGTGATCTCCCTTGGCATTCTTCACACGCGCACGCGTGCACATCGTGTCCTCCAAGCTAGTCTTCCAGCTGTCCGTTAGAGGCAGCGGAGTAATAACAGTGAAAAGTGTCCCTGACAATATGACTGGTACACATGTCTGATCTATGTCAAAATGCACCACACAAATCACTGTCTTTATTCCTCCTGCCAGGGCCATGCGTGCCATTCACATGCACATGTATTGAGGGATATGTTTTACAGCATGTAATATCTTTAACATGGTCCATATGGCCGCGGACTGACTGTCCGATAACACTGACGTGATTGAGTATCGGTTCGCTGTGGATGAGGCTGTGTGTCATCCCGTGTTGACGTTGGATGAGCCAACCGCTAGCTGCCAGACACTTCCTGTATCGGAGGTGAATCAGGTTGGGAGACGGTGTGTTTGACAGAGCGGACCGACCAACCCAGAGCAGTGTGACATTTGAGAGAGAGCAGGATTGGGCCCCTTCCAGAAACAAGCCCCTGCCACCTTGTCCCCTATAGGTGCCATGTCGCCGGGACATCTGGTGGAGTTGGATAGACTGGAGCATTACGGCTGTAGTATTACATTGCCGACTGATAAAGACAACATGTCAGCTCTGTATATAACATTTTTTTTCGATTCAGTACACAGGAACAAGACAACGTTACAACACTTGGAATGTACAGATCATGGACAAAATGTTTTTTCGTGCCTTTTTCAGAAATACTTCATGTACTGTACCAATCATTTGGTGTGTGTGTGTTGTCCCTCCTCAGAGCTCCAGAGGGAGGGCAGCATTGAAACTCTCAGCAACAGCTCCGGCTCCACCAGTGGCTCCATCCCCCGTAACTATGAGGGCTACCGCTCCCCGTTACCCACCAACGAGAGCCAGCCCCTCAGCCTTTTCCCCTCCGGATTCCCCTAGAAGACACCAGGAGACGGCCTGCCTACCGTCCCTACCGCACGGAGCTGAAGTACTGTTTGAAATAGTTCAGATGCTTCAGGTCTGTGTGGAGTGCCAGATGGGATTGGGTTCAACCAGTCCATGGCACCAGATGCTCAGTAACCCAGTATTTGAAACTGTTTCAGAGAGTATTTGAATCCAAATGGTCTACCTGCGTCCGTTCTACTGCTTCACACAGCCAGTCCAGACAATCTTGATAACTCAGCTGGAGGTCTCTCTGGGCCTCTTCCCTGTAGACACCATGTTGATGTTCATTAGCTTAATGTTCCAGGATGTTATTGTGAGAGGTAGCCCTCTGCTCCTCTCTCTCTCTCTCTCTCTCTTTATAAATTCAGAAAAGCTCTTGTTACCCCCAACTATTGGTTTTTATTTGTGGGGGGGTGATGTGTCACGTGATGTGTTTTCAGATATCTGTGTGTGTGTCTGTGTTTGTATGTGAAGAAACATGTCACATGGAGTGAGTTGAATTTTGGGTGTGTGTGGTGCCCTGTGTGGGTTCCGTTCGTCTGTATTGAGAGTGAAGTTTGAACCCAGGTGTTTTGATTGAGCAGTGTGACTCGGCCCGTGTGTGAATAAATAAAAAGTGCCCTGGTGATCACGGCTGTGCCCTGGTGATCACGGCTATGCTCCAAATGGCACCCTGTTTCCCTGTATAGTGCACTCCTTTTGAGGTCATACATAGAGCACTATTGAGGCCGTAGGGTGCCATTTATTTCACAGGCCACCTCTTGGTAAATTTAAAAATGTTTTGCCTTTGTGTTCAGTGACAGAAACACGGTCAAAATAATTTTTTTGTTGCTGATTACTTTACTGTCCAAATAGATTTTTACGGACTTAATGTAGCTGGAGTTGCTTTGCTTCTGAAGATGACCACCTAGCTCACCATGCATGCTCTAATGTATACTAGTTGCTAAAGACCAAATAACTTCCATGTATATATATGGATTTGTCTTTCTGCTTATTTTGTCTCTTTGATAGTTTGGGTTTAAATGTCTAGTGTATTTTTATGATTGCATCTTGAATTGATTATGAATGTTTATTTTGTGCTTTAATTAAATAAAAGGCTTATTCCTTTAAAAACACCTCAAACAAGCATATTAAACAGAGGTGCATGTGTGTACTCTGAATATCTCCTTTGCCAGTAAATGGCACATTGCTTGACTTGGCTAGACCATATAGGACTGGACATGAATGCACTAGTGAGGACAGAAAGTAACACTCACCTTTTTAGATTAAAAGCAGGTTCTGAATATTTGGTCACTGATTGTGGATTCAGTTGTTTGTCTAAATTTTAATTGTTAAAAACAATACAATCCTTTCTTGGGAATCAATGACTAGCTGATTAGAGGGCTCTGTTCAGGTACGCAACAATAAAGTAGAAATTAGGCTTTTCAGAATTAGTTAGCTTTTTCTCATTTTAATAAAGTAATTTTATGGGTTTAACAAGGAATTTTTTAAATATCTACTGACCTTCAGCAAAATTTGGCAATTTGATGAACCACAATCACAGTAAATCCTGCTATTGCCTGAATTAAATGTTATCATTTAACAGCCTTAGTAGAAATGCATTCCATAGAACAGATTTCTCTCAAATCTTACATTTCTTTCTAGGAGCATTGAATCTTAGTGAACATTGCCGTTTTCCCTAATGCTGCATGCTACTGCTGCATGGACAATGGACAATATAACATAAAAGGGGTGTGATTAATTTATTTGTCTAAATGCAAAACATGTGCTTATTAATTAACAGTGCTTGTAGTATTGCTTTTGAAAAATAGTGAGTCATTATTTGCTATAAATTGATGTCAAATAATAAAGACTTGTAAATTACGTAGTAGTATGATTATCTCCCATGAAATCAATGATTTGGTACAGTATAACATGTGTATAGTGAGTGTTTTAGTAAACAACAACTCACCAAAATTGCCCTTGAAAATGTCATGAAATTAAGCACAACAAAGCCAGTGCATATTTTCTCCCAGTGCCAGTTTATTGTGGGACACCAACACCTTACTGGAAGTCAGAACAATAATCAAATGAACACATTCTACTGGCCAAACTACTCAATAATGTATTTAGGGCCTGTTGTTTGAATGTAATTCACTTACCTTTTATAGGAAACAAAACAACGCAAGAGACACTGGGCATGTAAACCTGTTTGGGCTGACATACTAATGCTAACAGGCATTGGCCCTGCTCTCTCCTTCAGGTTGTTCGCCCACTGACACTCCCATGGTGCCCCAGACCATGACATGATGCCCAGCATATTAATGTCTCTCTGAGTCTGAGGGGCCATGTCCAGGCCAGTGCCCCAGTTGGCACTTCTAACAGGGGCAGGAGCCTGTGAAGGAGGGCACACCTTAGCAAAATTATTGGTCAGCTTGAGGCAGTTTCATTCTGTTTTAAAACGTTGTCTGCCTCCTGAACAGGCTCCTCTTTACCCTCCTCTCCTGTGACAGTCTCCATTGATGCCCATCCTTGTCACTCTGCCAGCAAACCCTGTGAATAGATAGAAATGTTTGGCAGCAGGAGGAAAGCAGCACTGATACCAGGCTACCACTTGTAGATAGGTTTGCTAAGCTCTTGCTTACATTCTTTTGCTCATAAACACGCAGAAAATCAACGAAAGAAAACAAAGTAGAGAGCAAAATGTAAATGTGATATTTTTAAAAATATTTAAATACAACCCATTATGTATACTACCACACAACCAATACTATTTCTTCATTTTGATACATCCCTACCACCCACTGTTAATTACAAACATTCATTGAAATGTGTTTATCTATGATTTCTACACACACGAAAAAATGTTGATTTTGATGTTATTAATGTGGCATGAGGTTTATTATAAATGGTACTGCAACCAGCAGGGGGTATGAATTATTGTAACAAATGTGTTATAAATGCACTATGTATACCTTTTTAGTGTTGCAAAAACACACAAACTGTTTATGTAGAGCGTGACACTTGCCAAGCCACGGCTGTGGTTTCAATTCCCACCGGGGGTGAGGATGAAAAAGAATGAAAATATATGCAATCACTACTGTCAGTCTCTGAATAAGGGCATCGGTTAAATTACTTAAAATGTGAATACATACAGACACAACTTGTATTCACAAACACACGTGCACACACTCATAGGAAACACAGACATGTGACAAGATAGTTGGTGGAGTGTGAGAAGAGTGGTTCTGGAATCCATACTTGTATGTTCATGATCCTTTTGGACACCATAAGGTGTGACAGAAGGGTTCCATACTGCACTGTACCGAAAAAAAATTTGTTGGGCTTGTGAGTGAGAATGCTGTTTCAATTGTAGTCCTGTGCGGCTATAGTGTATAACGGGGGTATTCACCTCTTGTCCTAGAATGTCCGGAGCCTGCTGGTTTTCTGTTCTACCTCATCGTTAATTGCACCCACCTGGTGTCCCAGGTCTAAATAAGTCCCTGATTCGAGGGATGCACTGAGAAACGTAGTGGAACTGGCCTCGGGGTCCTGAGTTGAGTGCTATAGAGTTATTTCTTAGTGAACCAAAATGATGCACTCCCTCCATTATTTGTTGTTTCTGCAGTGACGATACACCATCTATAAAGAATTGTTATGACTTCTCTGCAGCTAACATTGTTTTTGTGCAAAAACATTAAGCTAATGAGGGAGACAAATTAACAGATTTTTTGTGTGATTTGGTTTCTGCCATTCAACAAAATTTGCTGTTCAAAAAGCTGTTCATTCGTAACACTTTTAGTGCCACATCAATATAAGTATAGGGGACAGATTATAATGGTAACAAGTCTTTTAATCCTTAAATGGTTGAGCAATTTGCCTTGTCCTTTTAGTTTGTTTTGCCCTGTAGTCACTGCCAGTTTGAAAGCATTTGATAAGGCTTTTGGAAATACAAGTAACATACCAAATATGCATTCATATTTACATTGCAGCCATCCTGCTTGCATCTATACTATGTAATTACAGTAAAATAATGTGAAATACAAAACACACCCCCCTCAATGAATGTCAATTTATCCATCCATTCATCTAGTAATTAAATTTGGTAGCATTTACTTTTAAACGTATAATGCAGTGAATTCAACAGTATTTTTGCCCTACTGTGTGTGATTACTTGTATACTGTATTTATCCACAGCATTTGTACGTAATATGAAATACTGAATGTTCCACTCAGCTGCCTGTGAACTAATGTCAAACTCATGTTAACCCCTTTACAGTGGGGTCTGATTGGAACAATCTGGTGGATGTGAAGCAGCCAATGGGGTTCTTGGTATTTACTCCTAGATGCTTCTGCCATTGTACCCTTGAGCCAAGCACAATCACAAAATGGTTCCATTATGTACTTATTCTATCTGGGGGAGCTAACATAATTCTTCAAATCAAACACAAGGTTACTCAACATAAAAAAGGGTAACATTGCCTCCAAATAGTGCAATGCCGAAAAGGGGAGATTGGGTTGAATCCCAGTAAATATGGGTGGTCATTAATGATTTTGTAAAGTTTTCATGAATGTCCCAAAGCTCCCAGAAAGATATTAAAACCTGGAAAATAGGAAAGGCAGGTTCCCACTAGGGATTTCTCACTCGGGTTAGGTTTATGGAAAATGTCCGGTTGGTTATAGTGTTAGAATTGGGGTTACTTTTAGGTTTAGACATTAGCAGTTAGGGGTAACAATTATGGCTAGGTTATGTTTAGGAGGTTAGGCTCCTGTTTTAGTGCAAGGGACTTGGGGAACATGGGTTTCTGTGTTTCGGGTCCCCACAATGATAGAAAGACTAATATTTGTGTTTGTGTTAAGGTTTGGGAGAAGCTTAAAAAATAAAACAAGTGGCAGCACATATACAAACCAAATAATCTCTCCATGAATTTATCCTCAAAATTGAAGGAATCAAATTTGTCAGCTTAATTGCCATACCGTAGCACTCTGGCCCTAGTAGCTTGTTTCCAAGATGTATAGTCTTGTAAGTCTAATACACTGCAGGAGATGGGGTGAACATGTGTGTGTGGGTGTGTGTGTGTGTTTGGAAAGCCAAACGTCTGTATTATTACTCAGGTAATGGTGTGTGTGTGTGTGTGTGTGTGTGTGTGTGTGTGTGTGTGTGTGTGTTTTTAAAAAAGTTAATTGCATGAATATGTGCATACTTGATAAAGCTCCTGACACGTTTAATGTAACACAGTGAGGTGAGGATTTATGCAGCTTATTTAGAGGCCAGTCTGGACCCAGGGTTGTGGCAGATACAGTAGCACACGCAGAAGCAGTCAGAAGTGTACATGTTGCTGTGTGCTTGTGGTTTTACGCATCTGTATTCCTGTACAATGAGTATGAGTATGTAGGGGTAGTATGTGCACCACATTTACAGAAGTAGTACATAAAAACATTGATGTTTGTAAGTTATTAAATGATATGTTGCCATATTATATTTATATATTAATCTACACATTTGTTACTCACTAGTTATTTTAATAACATATTACATTAAGCCTAGTAGAAAAATGTACTACATAAACCATTCACCTTCAAAATGTTAATTGACAAGTTAATAACTGGCAATTCATTAACCAGTTTTATAACATAACAAATATAAATGACAGCACTTATTTTGTGAAGTTATTAGAAGTAGATTATTATTGCATTATTACATACCATAAACGATATAATCATAGTAATCATATTTATTTTATTATTTATTTTGAGTCACTGATGGAAACTGTTATCAACCAACATTCCACTATTTCTTAACATACTGTAATAAAATTACCTCTGCATCTCATTGGGGTCATCTGTAGCTCAGTTGAATGTGACACTTTGACACTTCAACATCAGAATAGCGGGTTCGATCACCGGGTCAACCCAATAAGAAAATGTATGCACATAAGAATATATCGTTTTGGATAAAAATATCTGTTCTATTTTAACCACATGTAGCCATATCATCTGAAGTGATATTTTAATTGCATTTCACGACTTAGTCTCCTTGTCAGGAAGTAAATTAACTTTCTTCTAATCCCTTACCATGTAATTATGTTCCTCTACTCGGTGCTCTCCTTTGATCCGGAAACGACTGGATCTCAAATATCAAATCGTCCTATTTGTGGATCGATTTATAGTGGCAGGCATTTGAAAGCAATCTTTCAATTTTTTAAATTTTATTATAATACCTTATTTTTGATATAGATATGACTGACAAAATATAGCAGGAATTGGCATAGTTATTGCAGGAAGGCTTTGTTGATGACAGTGACACAAACATTGCAAATTCACATGAAGCTATTATTATTGTTAATTGAATGTAATAGTAGCCACTTTTCGAATATCTGTATATAGCCTAAACCCGTGTGTATTGTTAACAGTGCCACATATCCAATGAAAATTTTTTTTCCAGCAATGGGTTTATTCAAACGAAAGACTTCCGCATAAACTGAGTAGGCTACAGGACCCTAATTGCGTTATTCAGAACAAGATTATAGACTACCTATGTGTACACTTATTTCTAATTTAATGATAGAGACCATCATGTGAGAGGTTGAGTTGGAAATTTAACACGCAAAAGTGCTTTCCTTCTCGCCAAATTAAAGTATGACAGAAATTAAAGTCGTTTCCCCCGGAGTTCAGGTAATTTCATATCTCCCTCTTTCATATTTAGTATTTTAATCGGATTCCCATAATCTGTTTCAGGGACAACCGATATACTTCATAGGGTTCACATTAAATATAAATAAGATTCGATGATCTCGTTGTATGAGTTAACTGTCAACAGGTTCAACTCTGTTAAACACGAGTTTGCCCGGACTGGCGAGAAACATAACGAAAATTGGTTTATTTCTTTCTTAAGGAAAAGTGCTTGTTGAGACATACTGATGAAAAATTAAATTAATCAAGATCGTTATTAGAAAATAAATATTGTTAGTAAATCAACTCGACCATAAAGTATTCAAAAAGCTAAATGAGCTAAGAAATTTTAATAACCCCAAATTGTTAGATGCGATGTCAAGCACATAACGGCTATACTGACAGAAAAATAAACCAACCCGTATATACTAAAATCTATTTCCGATGTAGTTTTCGATGTATTTAAACTACCGTTGTAACAATTAGGCCTACATTATGCTTGCTTTCAATTACATATATTGTCAATTCCCTGTAGCAGGTAGGCCTACAAGTAGACTATTCATCAGTATTGACACAAATGGATTTTAATTGTATTTTCTTAGCCTACACAAAACGCATAGATTACTTTCAGTAGTCCTATAGGTCTCTCTCTCCTGTCTGAGGACGAATCACGATATCAGCTTTGTTTATTGTAGTCAGTCATTGGCATTGTGACCTTGACGAGGCTATAATGTACCTATTGGTCAAGACTTCGATTACATCATCTTATCAACACTAAAATAAAGAAACACATTGAAAGGTGCGAGCAAATCAGTGTTGTAGCACTGTTGTTAAATCAAGCTGTATAACAAACAAACTGTAGAATGATTTCTTCTTGTTACCTTTCGTGTCAAGATGACAACAGTAGCTTAAGTTAATTCACGAGGTCAATCAATGTGCTACATTTTTTTTCTCTCAATTTGATAGGTCATAGGTGCAGAATGATCACAACCTGAAAGTAAATGTTCTCACTTAGAACACAGGGATTCAACATGAACCATTTAATCAAAATCAAGAATGCATACTTGATACATTTAGTAGTATAGGTTAATCTAACGCCTTGATATCCGTGGCATCATGAAACTGCCATGTCTGAGGTCTTTGGGTTCTAGTTTATTGTTTTTGTAAGCCACTCTCTCAATGCATGTTCATTATTACATATATATGGATGTTTGATTGAATAGCTAAAAATAGAGTAGCCTAATATAATGATTTCGCGTTAGGTCTATACCTTTTCAGAAGTCAATGATTGACAAATACTAACAATCTTTGATTCTAAAATATGCTCAATAAAGATTATATGAATACAAATTTTAACCAAACAAACTATATTACAGACTACTTCAACTTTTTAGCCATTACCAGACATAACAATACTATTGCAACTAAAACTAGAAAAGCGTTTTAATCTGTTTTTTATCCGTGATAAACTGTTAGCTCAGAAATCCGGTTAACTTGTTCCCTGACATACTACGCATGTGTAAAACGCGCTGCAGTTATTGTGAGTGGGTTAATGATATGCCTGGGTCACCTATGGGGTTGTAATTGAAAAAGCAACCCACCTGCTGTACCGCTCAGGCGGCTCCCGGGCCAGGCCTCGCTGATCAAAGTCAGGTAAGCCGGGGAAGAGATGGCCGGCGGCGGGCTTCCAGTTCCAGGGCTTCATGGAGTTCGGTGTGCCTTCAATCTGTACTGCCAGAAGCAGAAAATAACCTAACTGCATTTACTCTCAAATATTGGCGATGCCATGTTTGTCACAGTGTAGCACGCAAAATGTTCACACACACACACACACACACTTTTTAATTACAGTCAGATGAACTTGCACAGTCGCACAAAGACACAGTCAACAACACAGAGAACAAGTATGGATTTAGCAAGGTAACAGAGCAGTGAGTAGTAGCCCAAGGGCGTTCCTGGGTTGGTCATTTTAGCGCCCCCACCTGTTGTTACCTGCGAACGTTATAGCTACTGTAGGCCAAAAACTTCATCCATTACATTAAACAATCGAGGACGTCGTAGAGACAAAAGCATAAAGGTTTCATTTTAAGAGTAAAAAACGTAGGCTATGTCCAAACGTAAAACATTCACAATCCACAGGATGTGTTGAATGATACAACTCTCTTATTAACCTGTTATTACAAACGCTAACTTTCAATGTAATAGTAAATTTGTGGTTTATTGATCAATTAGAGTAAAATTCAGTTATTTGGGATTTGGTCATAACAGTACGCCATGTGGATAGGGTAGCTTACCCTTTTGCCCCTCCACTTTTACATAACGTTTTTCATGAACAACAAGTGTTACAACTAATGTTTGACTCTAAACCTGTGTGTGTGTGTGTGTGTGTGTGTGTGTGTGTGTGTGTGTGTGTGTGTGTGTGTGTGT
>JACXGI010005237.1:0-36891 GCA_016801175.1 Esox masquinongy | reverse complement strand
GGTCTGGCGCCAAGGCCTCAGTCTACCGGCTAAATATAGCAAGCGAGATGATGCAGGGAGATGGGAAGAGAAAAAGAAAAGATGAAAGGAAAAATTAACAATGAAGCGGGATAAAAACTAACAATACTAAATTACATACAAATAAGCATGTTGTAGCCTGTAGCCTAGTGTCCAGTTATGCCATGTATTAGCAAATAATTCACCGCAGTGTATCAGTTACAAAAGGCAAGGCAAAAGGCTTAATGCAAAATTATAGCTGTTGTTCTTTTGGCGTGATACACGTTTCACAGGAAATGACCTCGAATTTTGGCGAGCACATCTCCTGTCACGGGAGCGAGCACAAAGATCTAAAAGGCCTTTTTCTGTAGGACTATGTTCTACATACAACCCAAATTTGCTGAATATCTCGGTTATTGCCATGCGTCCAGACTTTGTTTTATAACGGTTAGCACTAAATAGAGATCACTTCTGGCAGGAACGATGTTTCAAGTCATCTGTAATAACAGCACATCACTTGATGATTGCTTTCTTGTTTATTTAGATGTGTATGGAGGGGAGGCTACATATACACACATCAAATAAATGAAGCGTGATTGCAAAACCGTTGTTCACGTAATTAGTTGTGTAAGTGTATACATAGAAAACCATTAACATTCTCCATGTGTTGCTAATCTTTTTCCACTCGGAATGTTTCTATCCCCATCTTGAACTTGAAGCAAGCTTGGAGGCGAAGTATTCTATATGTCTAGCAATAGTAACATCGTTAACGCGTCTCACTTCACTGACTGAGCTACTGAATTAATTAAGACTACTAGTTGAGTGTTTCTAAGACGAGAAACAAGACAATTACATAGACCTAGAAGCATACCTTCATAAAAAAGATGCTATCTGCAAATTAACTCAATTTGAATCAAATAGTTCTTTATAGACCTATTTGTAGGCATACCTACTCAATACTAAAGTGTAATTTAAAATATTTAAGATAACTCTATTCACAAAACTAAATTATGAAACATGTAGGATGTCACCGAATGTAATATCCTCCTTATCCATTGAGCATAATTTACAGCAACTTATTATTGCAACAAATGTTCCATTATTTTGACAAATATGCATAGCCTGCAACAAATGAAATAAACGACTTCATAATTACACAAAAAGAAACTTAGGCTACACTTAAGTCACATGACAAAGTCAAGCCGACTAATAAAGGCCAACACGTTTCTCTACATTCTACTTCCGCTCTATATTCGTGATTATTCAAAGCACTGAAATCTAATTTCCCAGAATTTGGAGTACTGGTGGCTGAAGTAAAAAAACAATATATTTTTTTTACAGAATGTCTCTGATAAAAGATGGTCTTGAAAGCAAAGTAAGTTTTGTAATAAATAATGTTTTTTTTATCTTATTGCAGTTTACATTGACCAACTCTGGAGGAAAATCACATTTAATTTGGGATGGCCTGCTAAAATAACTTATCAACCTTCCAAAAATATTCAAATTATGATTTTATACATTAACACAATCTGTTTATTTTCTGTGAATTTCATATTCGGGTATATAAAACAAGCGTCTCCCCACTTGCCACCAAAACACATACAACTACATGGTGGTGATGCTATTATTTTTTCATTGGTGGTATGGTACATTATAAATCAAATCATATGAATAAGTTATCCCAAGGGCACGAATAGACCACAAAACGCCCCCAGTAGCTCCTGCAGGTATACCATTCAAAATGGGTGAATCTTCAAAAAGTAGGCTTCTTTTACACATTACATACTTTTACAGATTACAGTTGCATTCTTTCCGGTTTTTATTTATCTAATGTCAGTCTTTCAAACTCCTAACGTGCACTTGGAAGGGAATGTCTCATATTTTATAGACGCTGATCCCAGTGGAGATGTGCAGCTACTGATACGGAAGCAACAGACGTACACAAAACGCGATTCAGCCGGCGATGAAAGGGTTAATCGAAAATGTGTGGTTTATTTCAGGCGAACTCATTCGGAAGGTTAGGCTATGAGTTTTTGTTCAGTTTTTGACGATGTTCTGTATTGAGCTTGAGCGGAGCCGGATCTGCTGCCTTGTCTGTGGCGTTGGATCAAAGGCTTTCTCCTCAGATCAAATCTGGGAAGACTGTTCGGTGTTTATCAACATTCTCACATTTTGACGCGAAGTAGCCTAATATCACTCAGAAAGAGTATTCTCAGACCAGAAACTCGAGTTATACGCTGCAACTTGGTCGTGAACAGCGAGGGGGCTGGAGGGCTCTGGCTGCTGAGATGATTCTAGGGTAAATATGAAGTGACAAGAGACTGCTTATTGTGATGCGTCAGCCTACTGGCGCCAAACTGCTCTTGAACCAACCGAATCAAGCCGAGGGTCCATATAATGGATTTCTTAGAGGTTCAGCATATCAGTACCGAGACCATGTGTTGGAGTCGCCTTGAAGGTTGTTGCAATTTTCTATGGCTATGGCCTACTGTATGTATTTTCACATAGTCTACCAATAAACTGTATGTGCAAGTCAGGACGTTGTTGAGGCCTCGCGCTACGAGGAGACAGCCCTCACAATATATCATAATAATGCTGTCAGTTAACAGTGAAAAGGAAAGCAAAATATCCATACTGGAATAAAAACACCAAAAGACCTATCAATAGCTAAATGTTCGGTTATTTCTGGTATTATTTTTATATTAAGGCAATACAACGCGCTCATTAGTGTAATGCTCATTAAATCACTTTGCATTGGTCCAGGTTTTATGAATTTCAGTAATGTATTTTCCAAAAAACGAGTGAATAACATATGCTACACTTCAGAAAAAAATAATATTTCGTCTCAGTATGGGCTATAAGAAAGCACTCACCGCGTTCTCTCTCGAAATTCATTCATCTGTTTTCTTTCTTCTTGCCTCGTCGCAGCATCTGGCTCTGCGCTTTTCGAATGACCCCGGGCAGTTTTTTAAAGTGGCAATGTCCGGTTTATTAGCCGCTGTCCTTCCCGTTAAGTCGTTCACAGAACAGCAGCGAGTCACGGAAATTGACAGTTCAGAAATATTGAGTCTGATAGCCTACCACGCTGGTACGGATGCTGTAAACGGTACTATCATCAAGAAAATATTTGCCTAGGTCTATCATTACGTATAACCAGAGAGGGAATAGCAGTAGCCTATGCTATTATGAATGGGCAAACCACGAAAATCACTTCAGATAAAACCTCACGCGGAATTCAATACAAACAAAACAGACATAATAGCCTATAAATTCTAACAAAAATAAAAAGGACCTAAACAGACAATATAATCTTCACATGGAATAGAACCGCAACTAATATAGCTATTTGGAACCTTCGTTTTCCTTAGCTAAATTCTTAGGCTACTTCATGAAAGCGACAATAAAGCAATTAACATAGGCTATCTACGGGCACTGTTTCTGGGCTGGAGTTATGCTCCGGACAAGGTAAGGAGCACCTCATCGAAAGTATAAAGCGCAAGCCGACCGAAGTGATGTCTCCACCGGCCAAGAATTGAGGGCTGACCCGGTGTTTGGCTTGGGGATGGGGGTGGGATTTCCCGAGCTTTCCTGTCATTGGTTAATATTTTATTCTGTTGACATGTTTTCTTACTGCTAATGCTTCCGACACCTTCTTGTCCGTCCCCCTCTCATTGAGCTTGGCCGGAGCTGTCAAAACCACGCCTATAGAGGCCCACAATTGGTCCAGAAAGCGTAAAATCAGCAATCAGGGGCTTGGTTCATTAGTGTTGGGATCGAGGCAGGAAGGACATGTGAGATAGTCACAGTTCTACAGTGAACAGGGAAAGATCTAACAACCATTTCAACTCCGTGTCCGCGTGGAAGGATTGCTCCAGCCTTCTGAGAGAGACATCTTATTTTCCTTGAAGCGACTGGTGGAGAAGAAGGAAATCCCGATTCTGCTCTCTAAGCCTCGCTACTTCACTCACTTTGACTGATATTATTACTGCACTTCGTGGAGGTACAAGCAACCCGAGTTTCGTGTAGTAGGCTATAGTCTAGTTCCTATAATTTCCTCTTTTTATGTGCTAATAACCTCACACAACGCGTTAATTCATATCTGGCATCGTTTTTGAAATTACTTTTGTAGCCTATAGCACACTTTTTTTTTTTTTTTTTTTTTACAAATATCGGACCTACTGTTTTTTTTGCCGAGGGGGGGAATATCACTGTATATCAATTTCACTTCGGTTTTTTGGATGCACCGATGAGAGATCCAGTTTTCACAGGGACTGCCATGGCTTATCACCCTTTCCACGCTCACCGTCCGACCGACTTCCCCATGTCAGCTTTCCTAGCGGCGGCGCAGCCCTCTTTCTTCCCCACGCTTACTCTGCCTCCTGGGGCACTCACTAAGCCTATGTCGGACCATCTTGTTGGAGCCGCAGAAGCAGGGCTCCACCCGGCTCTCAGCCACCACCATCAGGCGGCTCATCTCCGCAGCCTGAAGAGCCTGGAGCCAGAGGAAGAGGTGGAGGACGACCCCAAAGTCACACTGGAGGCCAAGGATCTATGGGACCAGTTTCACAAAATAGGAACAGAGATGGTCATTACCAAATCTGGAAGGTGAGAATGCGCTCTGCCTACATCGCCATTGTTCTTATATGTCCATACTGTTGGCTGATGTACGTTGTGATGTACGTTGTGTTCAGATTTATTTTGTATATCAGCTACAAGCTTACGGCAAATTGAAGAAAGTTCGAATTTAGCTACATTTAGGATTACAGCTGAAAAATAGAGTCAACCCAGCGGTAGGCTAGACTGGCTGGATGTGATAGATTTTCTTTGTAGTCTATTGTCTGTTCTTTCATTTATAGCCTAGATTTATCGTCGAAATAAGTGAATTGCTTAACTTAAAAATGACTACAACGTTTCCTTTAGGTTGCTATTGTGATATTTAGTTTCAGTGGTAGGTATAATCAAAGAGAAAAAAATGACATTGTTTCGTCAAAAATAGGCCAATAGATTACCAGCAAATTATTTGACATAATATTCAAAATATTTTGAGAATATAGAATGCATTAACCCGAGCCGTTTTTCGTATTGTTTTGGCTTTTAGTCTTGCTAGACGGGGACAAAAACCTCCCCTGGCATTTTAGTCAGCAAAACGAGACCAGTATGATCCATCCAACTGCATTCTGTCATGACAGTTGAGCTTCTGGATTTTGTAAACAGACTGTCACTTGAGAAAGAGAATTGTGATTTAACTTAAGTGATTGTGTCAAATATATTTCACTTGGCCGAATAGACAAATTCTTAAATTTTATAAACAACACTAGGAAAAAACTAGTTTGCCTTAGTATTGTTTTACTTTGAAATGTTATCATGGTAGCCTAATGATTAAGCTTCATATATATTGTTCGATATAACGCTATTGTAATAAATGACAGTTCTGTCAAGTAATATTAACCAATTCGACAATAACTTACTACTACTAAGTTTATCGATTAAATTATGTTAACGTTTTTCCAGGACGAACGACAGCAAATAGCCTAGAATTGACGTGTTAATAAAGTGTTATTATCGTGTTTCTGAGAAATTACTGGTAACATGAAATGTAATATTTTTGTATATACTACATTCAATTAACTGGGCTCATGTATGTTCTTTCTAGGAGAATGTTTCCTCCGTTTAAAGTAAGAATAAATGGGCTTGATAAAAAAGCCAAGTACATTCTATTAATGGATATTGTCGCTGCCGACGACTGCCGTTACAAGTTCCACAATTCTCGCTGGATGGTAGCGGGAAAGGCCGATCCCGAGATGCCTAAGAGAATGTACATTCACCCGGATAGCCCGGCTACGGGAGAGCAGTGGATGGCCAAGCCTGTTGCTTTCCATAAACTGAAGCTGACCAACAATATCTCGGACAAGCATGGATTTGTAAGTACTGTATGTTGACTTTTATTTATTTAACACGCACTTGTATTTCTGAAATATATTAAATCACATTTATTTTAAAGGCCTACAGAATATTGTTTGTTCTAGACTAACACATTGTTACAGATCGGCCTATACTGTTGGATTTATCAAGTGAGATTTTTGTATAGTTCTTTAATACTAGCGTACATTGGCACTGTATTGTTACAATAATTGACTTATTACTGCCAAGCTGTTGAAAATATCGACATGCAAGTTCAACTCAATGTCGCCAGTTCAACTCATTGTTTCAAAAAATTAGATCAGACTGTATAAAGCACACATTTGCACACTTACAAACCTGAGTAGTGCGTACATTTTGAGAAAGATTGAAGTGGAATATTCGATTTGCGATTTAAAAAAGCCTTGCATAAGCAAAGAGGACGTTCCTGAGTAGACTATATGAGATTATGACGATAGACAATCAGAAATCGAGTTAAGGAGACAGAGAAGAGTAGAAATCGGCAGGCATGTTTCACTGTCAGTCCATGACGTGAAGTGCTGTTTCCTATAATGGAAAATGAGACATAAAGAAGAGGTACATTATGGATTCCTCAAAAACTAGAGAAACGGTAGCATCAAAGCGTGATTTCAATTCTATTAAACATATGTGCTAACAAACCAACTGACAGTAAACCAATTTAACATTTAAATGCCAGACACATCCAGACGTTTTTGCAATATGTTGCATTGTGTTTTGATATGTCTAAGCATCATTTGTCCAACAGGCCACCAAATTAATGGCCCATTGTTTTACCAAGTCTCCTTGTTAGTAGTTTGTAATATTATATACAGTTTGTGTTACAAATGTTATCAGATAGAAATACCCATTAGATTTACGAGCAGACGGAAGAAATATATATAACGTAATTAAAATAATACATACAACGTTTATCTTTAAAATACCTATCAATTATTTTCTGGCATACTTTTGTATCTTGGATCTATATGACTAGGTGTATCCTCTTGCATTCTACACAGTATAGGCCATATTAGTATACTCACTGTAACAAACTAGTATGATAAGCTTACTTAGAAATAATCATATGACTAATAACATTTTTAATTACATATTGAATTAAACATTGATAGGCCTAAGAATCATTTTGATATAGCATCAGATGGTGTGAAGAAAACTGAAAAGTTTTTTTTCTCCTCTCCACAGACTATTCTTAATTCCATGCACAAATATCAGCCCAGGTTTCATATCGTGAGAGCCAACGATATCCTGAAGCTGCCCTACAGCACTTTCAGGACGTATGTGTTTCCAGAGACAGATTTTATCGCTGTCACAGCTTATCAAAACGACAAGGTAAGCATTCTGACAAAATACACAATATAATTTATATTACAGTACGATAGCGGAATATATTTGTCTTATTACTGTTTGAGAAACCATTAAATAACACAGCCATAAGAGGTTGGGCGTATAGCCTAATTTCATAAAAAAGGCCAAGATTTTCTGTAATCAAGTGGTTAGTGTAAGGTTCAATTTTTTTGTTTAATTTATGCTGTAAACAAACCGGACTCATTTGTTGGGTTGAGTGGCCAGTAACCGTGTTTTATCTGATCTGTTGATCTTTATTTGCGAATGGTAGTCGGAATATGCAGTTTACCCCTTGCAGGATTTTTAATCCGTAGGTTGTTCTAGGCATACATGCACCTGTCCAAACAACGCCTGTTGGTCATCATTGTTGTATTTCATGGCTAAACTACCTTACATAACCAGCATAACCTATAATTGCAGGCGTGTATTTGACTAGTAAAATAGGTATTTGAAAACATAGGCTGTTATGTACAAGGGTTACCTTCTAATGGCAATATGCTGCGGTTGATTTAAATTCCCCCATGTTTTTGTAGGGTGTCGGTAATTTCTAGATTTGATGAGGATAATTTATTTTAGTTTCAGTCTAATCTTAAATTCAGTCTAATCCCCCCGCCCAGGTCTAATTGGCGGTCTTGTCAGGGGGGCCTGGTGGTCTTGTTGCTATCGTAAAGTTTATAGCAGAGTCACAATCGATTAGAAGGCACTTTAGGCCTCGTCAGTGGTCAGTTTGTCCGCGAGCTAGTCTCCGGTGTTGCCTGTGCGATCAAAGCGTGACAGATGCTTAACGCTAGGCGAGGGGAACAGCGATTCCCTTATTGGTCGATTTGCGAATTCCTCAAGAGTGCTCTGCAAGGTGAGGAGGGGGAAAACACCGGCCTCTCGATCGGCGAGTGCAGCGGTTCCTGTGACTGGGGTGGCTCCAATGCCATGCCATTCAAGTCAAATCATTTAGGCTCATAGAAGCCTTGCAGTATTGTTTCCATGCAAGCCTTGCATGAGGCAGCAATTACCCAAACCACATTATTAATTATGGATAAGGATAGTAATCTGTTCAAGTCGACCCCACTCACCACCCCCATCTCTCCGAAAAAAAGTGTATGGAGAAATATTAAGTCACTGTATGTTTCTCATGGGGCTCGTAAGAATAACGCCTCGTCATTAAACCACGATTAATAATGCAAGATCTACCGGGGCTTTATTTCACCAGTGTGTTCTGTTCGGTGTGTTTAACGGGGCACAATGGGAAAATCAAATGGAGAAAAACTCGTGACCCTAACATTGGCTAGCATAGCCCTACATTCACATATAAGTCAAGCAAAATATGAAATCATTATCATGGTTGAACCCTTAACTGACGATTTTTTCCTTATATTCCCTGTCCACAGATTACACAACTGAAAATTGATAATAACCCTTTTGCGAAAGGATTTAGAGACACTGGAAATGGAAGGAGAGAGAAAAGGTATGTATATATTCAAAGTGCGTTTGTAACCTGTATGTTTTATTAATGCCCAATGTAAAAATGATAACATCTGCATGCTATTCTAACTCTGATGTCAGCCTATTGCTGCCCTTATGTAATGTTAATGGTGTGTGGATGCTTTATTTGAATACATGTGCCTACTATTATTAAAAGGGAACCGTTCAACTCTAGGAAACAGTTGACCCTTCCCTCCCTGCGGATGTATGAAGACCAATGCAAAGCTGACCGAGATGGGGGCGACTCGGATGCTTCCTCTAGCGAACTAACAACTGGCAGAGATGCTTCGCACTCCCCAATCGGACCTAAATCCAGCCCGCTAAGGTTCAGTCGAATCAGCCGAGGTAACACACATTTCTGACTAAATCTAAATGATTTTCATAGGCTTAAACATAAGGCATTTGTACGTTGGGCAATGGCCTAGGCCTATATTTTAGATATAGAAAAGAAAAATACATGAATAACAAAAATGCAAGTTACCAAGTATCACAGTACTATTTGCAGTGAATTGTCTTTAATAATTTTAAACAGATCTTTTTCTTGTTCAAACCACTTACTAATCCGAGATAACCGATTCATGTTGAAATGCATAGCCTAACAGCGTTTGACTGCTAAACTTTCATTTATTACTGACGTCTATATTTACTCTGGGGAAGCAGAAAGAGTTTGCCCACTAAAAATACAATAAAAAGGCCCCATGTTAAAGCTCCGTTAGGCCTTTTGGGCTGACATGTAGGAAGGAAATGTCTAAGGCATGTTAACACTAAATCATGACTGTATACTTAAAATAATCACTTACACAAGTGCGTGTGGGTGTGCTTGTGAATGTTTTAACCACTGCTGTTTCAACTGTTATTTTATTTTCCATTATTGATGCTCTTTTTATGAATATTTATGTCTGTGCGTGACATAGGTCTAGTATTTTCTCGATTATTTTAAATTTAAACCCACAAACATTCAGCTATTACCTGACTATTTTTGCTTTTTATAACAGATGATAAAACCTGTACTGACAGCGAACAAGAACTTGAACACCAGGACGATCGGTGTACAGCATCGAACAGCCCTGGTGCCGAGCCGCCTTCTCCATTCAGTCCGAGGTGCGAGGACCGAGTAAAGGATAAACCTAGTCTGGACAAGAAAGACGACTATCCCGACTCAAGGAAGCCGAACGAGTCCAGTTTTAGTATAAGGAACCTTGAGAAAGAAGACAAAACGGAGACCAGACACAGGAAAGACACTACGGATTCGTCTAAAAAAGACACCACAGACAGCGGCGGGATAAGCGCGAGTAATGAAGGTTTTTCACCGCTTATGGTTCAAACCGAAAGTCCCTCACACTTCAGCGCGAGCCACCTGCAGAGCCTGGCCCTGTCAGGCCTGCAAAGTCAGCAGTTTTTTAACCCTTTGAACGCCGGACAAATGCTATTTCACCCTGGACAGTTCGCTATGGGCCCCGGAGCGTTTTCTGCCATGGGCATGGGGCATTTATTGGCTTCGGTATCTGGAACAAGTGGTATGGAAAACGGCAGCCTCTCAGCCCAGGGCACAGGGGGCACTCCGAACCCTTTCCCCTTCCATTTGTCGCAGCACATGCTGGCCTCGCAGGTAAGGGAGACTTTAGCCCTGCATGCAACACAGTTTAAGCAGTGATCACTGGTAGCCATTTTTGCTTTTTGTATGTCACTACTGTTATGAGCCCCATATCATTTTGACCTACAATAGGCTTTGAAGAAAGAGTTTTATATTCTGGCTAAAGCATGTGCAAAAGTAGTTTAAATATCTCTTAACGAATTGCAGTGTGGCCTACCAACAGATTTGATTTGCTAGATTTAGCCGGCCTGATTTTGGGCAGAACGCAAAGTACAGTATGTTGTTAGTTGATCGGGTCTCTGGTAGATCGCCGTTAGGCCTAGACGGTGGCCTGAGGCTCCAGCTCGTTTTCTGAGAGGGATCGTACTGAACAACATTTGTGTTTATAGTATTTAAAAGCAACCTTCTATTTGTGAAAAACAACATGCCTAAGAATCTCATAAATTAATGAACGCAAGTGCGTTTTAATAATATACAATATACATTTTGGATCTCATTCTGGATCTTAACTATATATTTATGTAAAGATTTAATTATTCAAATGCTGAGGGTTATTGAACATGGTAGAAGACGATCAACCTTTCCTATTAAAACAACATTCATTTTATGTAAATTTATTAAAGTCAACTCGCTATTATGGATTGCATAATTTGCTTGTTGATTTCCAAAGGTTTAGGGAGCCACTGGCCTTGTCACTTGAGTAGACTACATCGTTGTCTGAATATATCAACAGCAAACTACAGTCCCAGTACTAACTGCCATTTCTCCTGTCTGATTCCAGGGCATTCCCATGCCGACCTTTGGAGGCTTGTTTCCTTACCCATACACATACATGGCTGCTGCTGCAGCCGCGGCCTCCGCCATGCCTGCTAGCACCACTGCTAGCTCGCTATCCAGGAATCCCTTCCTCACCAGCTCGCGTCCCCGGCTTCGGTTCAACCCTTACCATATCCCGGTATCTATGGCCCAGAGCACAAGTCTGCTCACCACAGGACTGCCAGGCGGCCTAAACCCAGGCTCCGAATCCTCCAAATCCGGTAGTAGGGAGACGAGCCCCGTGCCTGAGCATCACAACCACAAAGCAGGTTCGAGTCATAGGACCAGCTCCCCCAAATCGATGAAGGACTCTATCAATGAGCTCCAAAATATCCAGAGACTTGTAAGCGGACTGGAGAGTCAGAGAGAGACGTGTCCCCCTAGAGACTCTCCTAATTGATTTCAATATCGGAATTAAATATTTCTTCACGACCTGTCTTGAAATGTCAGAGGACTTAATAACATTATTTTGTACAGCACATTACGCAAGGAAGGGCCCATACATGCCTACCTTTTTGCGCACATGGACTGAAAACGGACGCAGGGAATGAAGGAGAGAAAACAGTTGCTGTCACTTGTGTGGGTATATGCTTTTAATAAAGGGCCTAATAGGATACCTGATCATCGAAATAATATGCAAACCAAATGTGGGCATTTGAGTTTTAAGGCTGCTGGTTAAAACTTAAGCACACGATGAGGATAGGCCCACTATACAATGAGGAAAAATGACTAACAACATTCTATATGCCTGGCACGTTGACGTTAAAAGGAGTGGCAACGTTGTGGCATTGTTTTCAGGACTGAAGTGACTACTTCTTTAAACTATAATCAGTACGCGTGCTTTTGTTTTATTAAGAGAGGCACTGCAGTATAAGTACAAACTGTACAGGGCTCTTCAACCCCGAAACCTGGAGGGAACAAAACATGTTTGTTTTTACCTGGTAGGTACTTGCACTAACCTGGTGTCCCGATTAAAGGAGAGAATGAAACCCTGACGCGTTTCTGCCCTCGAAAACCGGAGTTGAACGAGAGAACCCTGCTGTAGAAGAGCGGAAAACAAGCTAAATCCAAAACGTTTTTAAAAATAGGCTATTTCAAAAGGGATGGTGAAGATGAACGTTACGTGAAAATAATTGTTAGAAGAGAGCCTATAATTTCTGCCAGAATTGTTTGAACTATTTATGTAATAAAAATAAATAAAAACATGTAAATAAGCTATAAAGGAATCCAACAATATGCAATTGGTAGACTATTAATTTATTCAATACTGTACATTGGCGTGTATATATTATTTAGAGTTTAACTCGTTGCTTTTTTGTTTTTCATTTTACATGAACGTAGGCTATACTGTAAATGATAGCTATTAGCGCTTGTTGTTTTCAACCAGAACATGTCTCTCGCTGTGATGCATAGCTGATTTTCCTCCTGTGACACGTGGAGGAAAAAAACGTATGCCATGTTTATCTGCAGTCTCTGTCTGCAAACACTAATATCAGACAAGAGAGAAAGAGAGATAGAAAGGAGGGTGATAGATAAAGTGAGAGAAAGCTCCCTATTTATCCACATACCTGACTATTATCTGCAGGAGACGCAAGATATAGGAAAACCTCAGGTCATTTCACTCCAACACAGAAGGAATGATAACATTTTAAATGGGTGCATCATGCATATCTATATATAAATATATTTAAATTGAAAGCCTTTCTTGTTTATGCTGGTTGTCCGGGTAAATTCATTTTTTGTTGAATTCTCTCACAATTTCAATAAAAAAATCAATGTGTTAAAATGTTTTGTTAACTTACATTTTGTGGACCCACCGACTAGAACATTTGGAATGATTATATAATGTATAATATATAATGTATAATATAATCTATATATGGCCCACATGTTGTATTATTGGTGCTATTATTATTACAAATATCATAACGAAGGACGCTAAATAATTATTTTATCATTTTAATCCTACTTAATCGCACTAAAATAATTTTGTATGGTCAAACACCTGAAATCACACACACACACACACACACACACACGCACACACACACGCGCACACACACACGCGCACACACACACGCGCACACACACACACACACACACGCGGAGAGAGGGAAAGAGAGCGAAAGAGAGTGGTGTCCGACGCCCTCTGTCGGCACAAGGCTATATTTAATAATGACGTTTAATATGTTTAGCCCAGTATTCCTGTAGTTGTCAATCTCATCTCGATGATGATTGTGCAATAAATTCATGCGAAATGTTACATTGCCACATCTTAGGAAAGATACACCAATGTCTTGTAGGTTTTTGTAATAAGAGCAATGTAGTCTATGTAAATTCAAACAATTAGGCCTATAATTGTAGCCTAATATTTAGCCCGATTGATTTGTCACTGAATGGTACTTGAGTGATGACATGCAAGGCACCAATTTTTAATCAGAAATCTGTGTTTCTATTAGGGTTTCCTGTATTATTGTCTGTATTCTACTATTAATAGCTGCCTGCTATAAGTTTATTTATAGGCGTGCGAGACACGGAAGTTCCGTCTCCCCCTCTCTACTTCAATGACCCACCTACATATCCGCTGCCTTTCAGTGGTAGCCTACTGCCTATAGAAGCAGTTAACCGTTTGAGCGAATAAGAAAGACGGATCCCCTACACAAAACTAGGCTATGACACACACACACACACACACACACAAACAAATTTATAGTACTGTTATGTCTAGGCTCTTTAAATATAACAACAACATAGAGAATTTTGATAAATCGTATGCACTTCGGGTGAAGAAATTAGACAAAGCAATTTGGCTACATCGTCTGGGCTACATCGTCGCTGGGCTACATCGTCTAGCATGGCCAGGTGCACCGGTTGAGCAAGGTTTGCGCATTTTGAAATTCCACTGAAAAATATACACGATTATCTTCACACACTCGCTACACTCGCTGCACCAGCCTATGACAAACTAACTTGCTCATTGGCGCAACAATAAGGCGTGACATTTTAAATAAGCAAACATTTTCTTCACATGGGATACAATAATATGGACAGTTTACGCGTGAGAGGGGTCCTTTGATCGGGGACAACTTGTCCCCATATCATCGTGAAAGGGTTATTTCACGACGATAGCGCCCATCCACGGAGAAGGATGGGCGCTTGGACGCCTAGCCACTTTGGCAGCAGACAGCCCTTTGTCCAGCAACCGGCGCCTGCCTGCCGGCCACAGCCTCCCCACACCCGCGCACAAAGGCAGGGGGAGCAGGAGGAGATCCCGCGAGCTACGGTTCTTCTAATTAGAGCACCCCTTGTTTCTTTTCTTTTCTTTCTGCAGCGATAATCACAAAACTCTCATTCTATTACGGGGCCATTGTGGCTCACTCTGTTATCTACAATTAACAGAGCGAGCTACTCGACCTCGCACTCTCGGATAAAAAAACTATTTGTCTAAAGCAATCAGTCAATGACTGATCAATAGGCTCCTGTGGCGGCCTCGCGGATCGCAACTAATGATTGGTGACGGTGCGAGGTAAAAAGGCCAAGACTGTTCACAACTTTGTTCAGTGTGATCAGTGTATTTCTCTAATGTTGCACAACATACACGGAATCTCTGGGCCTGGTGGAACAAAATATAAATGGCAGAGTGTGCGCAAGATTCAGAGGACGAGATAAACCAATACCAAAATAACTATTTGCTAATAGCCTAAGTAGGCAATCTGCTAGAATATGGCTACAACAGATTCGATAATACACGATGAGTACTATTACTATATTCAGTTTTTGACCACATTTTTACCTGTAGCCTATTTCATACATGGGCAAGACAAAAATGCATTCTTCCTTACCAAACCACCCATCCTGATCAATAATGAGTTGCCCGTATGCACTTTCTAAATCAGGGTAAGACAGTTACGTGAAAATTATAATCTGTCGCATTTATTCATCACAGACATATTTGTGTCCTGCACTGTCACAGATGTTTATGCTTTACCTAAATCTTCAAACAACATATATTGGCTAGATGGCTGAGTGCATGAGACCAAACTATCAGCAATGTGGTTTTCGGAGGTTTTTGGCTGATTGGATCATATGTCTGTATTCTCCTGCAAAATAAATTAATGAAAATGAAAAATCCAATTATCCGCAGCTTTCGAATATATAAGCATATTTTCAGATAACAACGTTAACAAGTAAATATGCTTATTAATTCTGTTGCCAATATATTGCTGTTCATAAAAATCTGACCATATTTCTGGTGGTGAGTAAACAGTCTCTTTTGGCGATTGGCAGCTGGTCACAGACAAAAGAGAAATGATTAACAAACGTGCAACAGTAAACTTAAAAACCACTCTAACATTCCTGACACGTGCCAATCAATGTAACTAAAGTGGGCTACAGGAGCTGGTTATCTTGGCGGCAGGGTGAGTCTCTCCGTCTTATCTCGCGCCCCGTGCCATAGACTATCTTAGAACGTGAAGCGCAGCTGGGTGAGAACACGGACACCCTACCACTAGAGAAGTGGAGACAGATCTCCTGGTTGAGATAAAGCAAGGAAGCAGATATCAGCCCAGAATAGACACGCAGGGAGGAAGGCGACCTGAACCTCAGTTCGTGCTCGCGGCCACGGGGTGGGAGCATGGCTGGTAGAGTAGTCTAGGCCTACTAAATATGATGGGTTTCCTTGCAACCTCTTACCCGCCAGTCGTTCCAAAAATGCACTCGTCGAGAAATTATTGAGAAAATAATATATATTAGCATACAATCGTTACATGTCAGAAATGCTCTTTCACTCATGGAAACTCATTTTAAAAACGTGTTTACCAACATTCTTGGTAGTAGCCTATGCCTTTAGTTCATGCCTATTTCATATTGAGTCTAAAGTTTGTAGAGACGTAAGGAAAAATATTATTTTGTTGACTTTACCGGTCAGTGTTTGACAGGCCAATTCTTCACAATATAATTGTGCTTGTCTATCTCAAACGGGTTTGCTGCTAGCGCTTCACATTTGAGTGGAAATCTAATTCATTCCCATTATATTCCATTTTCAAGCCATTGCCTCCTCCTGGACACATGTTTATTAAAATAACTGAACCCAAAAATTAAAGTTCTTCAACGTCTGCTACATTAGCTTAGTCAGAACCTGAAAGGTATGGTTTAGATAATGTAGGCCTAGATGCATGTAGATATTGTAGGCCTAGAAAATGTAGGTCTATAATGCTACTACAAATTAGCACTGACAGCCTATATAAGCTGTCAGTGTAAGTTTACATGCCAACTGAGTGTCACTACACCAATGCGGTATCAGCTGGGTATGGCCTGCTTAAGTTTAATGACCTGAATTGATAATAGCCTAATATAATATCAAGGAACCGGTATTAGGATTTTTGTAGTTTGTTGGGACTGATGGTTTGTTTATGTCTACAGCTGTGTATATGGAGCAGGCCTACATCTCCATCTAGTTGTTGCGTATGGGACAACAGTTGACAACTCTACAATGTAGCTAAGCCTAACCTTTTCCCAACCTTAACCTTATTCGCCTAACCTGCCATGTTATGTCTCCTAAATCTATACAAACATACAGCCATTCCTATAATCCATCTCTAACACCCATAGAGATGGAACAATGTATTATTTATCAGTTCTAAATGTAATACTGCCGAGAAAGCTGAAAAAATACATGAGTGCACCTCGTTTTAAAAGAGCAGAAGCAACTAAATAAAATGTAGGGATAACACATTGAAATAAAGTTGTAGATAAGTCGGGAACAGTCATGGACTTCAGAGAAGAAATAAGGATTGACACAAACATATATATTATGTTTGTATTACTAACCTAGAAACTACACTAGTTCAACTGAGCGTTTAGCGTTGCCATCAACTGTCAAGAGCTAAGGAATGCCTCGTTTGAAATACATGACAGCTGCTACACTACTCACATTGCGTCACATTCAATGGCAGCGTCCAAACTTTGGGGGCCGATTTGGTGTATTGACTCATTAAAAAATGCATACAAATAATGGTAACTCATATCGGCCTATTAAGATATGTCGAAAAAGGAAGTGAAATAAAACTTTTACTGAGATAAAGAGCAGGCGACACGTGGGTAATGAGTGAAGAGAGAGGAAGCTGCAATTTGCTGCAATTTTGTGTCAGATTCGTCTGGGAAACCGATTGTTCCAGCAAACACACAAAGAAGGGTCACCTGACGATGGTAGCTATTTCCGAGGACATTCATCACTCAAGGGGATTGAGGAGTGGAGTAGGTCCCAGCCCGCCTTCGGAAAGCCACGACCAAGTGGCTTAGAATTTAGTGCTCTAAACTCCTGTGATGTTTTATGTAAGAACTGTGACTGGCCACATTACATTTCTCAAAAAGATCTGGAGGTTCATGTAAAGTTTTAAGTGACAGCTAACAAAAAAGGCAGTCTGAAGATCTGACAAGATACCTCACCCAAGTTAGAGATGAGCAGTGTGAAACACTTTCCTCAGCAAAGTCTGTTATTTAGAGTTAAAGCAAGGCAACATCCCTGGCCCCTACATTGTATGATTGGTGTCCTCACAAACAAGGCGAACTTTCAGTTGAGGAGTGGGTGATCCAGACTAAAGCATCTCTCCACGTGCCACTAATATAGAACAAAGACCAAGAAGAGAATGTCAGAGATCACCTCTTTGACCAAACAAAAGCGACCATCAAATGTGATGGTTACGCAAGACATGAAGAAAAGAAAACATTGAAATGAAACACAGTTGACACAGTTTCTAGGCTTGATGCAAGCCACAATTAAGTGGTAGGAGGAGGAGGAAGGAGGCGTGGCAGTTAACAACCCTTCTGCAGATAGGGGGCGAAGTTCTACTGTGACACAGTTAATTCTGAGACAATGCCTGAGTCAGTGGCCCTGCCGTGCCTCACATGCTCAGAGAACTTATTGCATTTGACAACAAAATCCCTGGCTAAAAACCAACAAAAGGTTGAGGCAGCAAAGACAGAGACCACTTCTCTGGATGAACAGGGACATTATATATACAGTTGAAAAGTTTGGGAACTTAGAAATTTCCTTGTTTTTGAATGACTACTGTAGCTGGAAACGGCTGTTTTTTAATGGAATATCTACACAGACATACAGAGGCCCATTATCAGCAACCATCACTCCTGTGTTCCAATGGCACGTTGTGTTTGGTAATCCAAGTTTATCATTTTAAAAGGCTAACTGATCATTCCAAAACCCTTTTGCAATTATGTTAGCACAACTGAAAACAGTTGTGCTAATTAAAGAAGCAATAAAACTGTCCTTCTTTAGACTAGTTGAGTATCTGGAGCATCAGCAATTGTGGGCTCGATTACAAGCTCAAAATGTCTTTCTTCTGAAACTCGTCAGTCTATTTTTGTTCTGAGAAATGAAGGCCATTCCATGCACGAAATTGCCTAGAAACTAATGATCTCGTACAATGCTGTGTACTACTCCCTTCACAGAACAGTCAAACTGTCTCTAACCAGAATAAAAAGAGGAGTGGGTGGCCCCGGTGCACCACTGACCAAGAGGACAAATACATTAGAGTGTCTAGTTTGAGAAACAGACACCAGGTCACAGGTCCTCAACTTACTACTACAGTAGTACCCGCAAAACACCAGTCTCAACATCAACAGTGAAGCAGCGCGTCTGGAATGCTGGCCGTCTAGGCAGAGTTGCAAAGAAAAAGCCATATCTCAGACTGGCCAATAAAAAGATAAGATTTAGATGGCAAAAGAACACTGGACAGAGGAAGATTGGAAAAAAGTGTTATGGACAGACAAATCTAAGTTTGAGGTATTCAGGTCAGAAAGAAGAACATTTGTGAGACCAAATGAAAAGATGCTAGAGAAGTGCTTGATGCCATTTGTCAAGCATGGTGGAGGTAATGTGGTGGTCTGGGGGTGCTTTGGTGGTGGTAAAGTGGGAGATATCTAGAGGGTAAAAGGGATGTTGAAGAAGGAAGGCTATCACTCCATTTTGCAACACCATGCCATACTCTGTGGACGGCACTTGATTGGAGCCAATTTCCTCCTACAACAGGACAATGACCCAAAGCACACCTCCAAACTATGCAAGAACTATTTAGGGAAGAAGCAGTCAGATGGTTTTCTGTCTATGATGGAATGATCATCACAGTCATTGGATCTTAACCCTACTGAGCTGTTGTGGGAGCAACTTGATCGTATGTTACATAAGAAGTGCCCATCAAGCCAATCCAACTTGTGGGAGGTGCTTCAGGAAGCATGGGGCGAAATCTCTTCAGATTACCTCAACAAACTGACAACTAGAATGCCAAAGGTCTGCAAGGCTGTAATTGCTGCAAATGGAGGATTCTTTGATGAACATTTTCATCAAAGAAAAAAAGGACACAATTATTATTTCAATTAAAAATAATTATTTCTAACCTTGTCAATGACTATATTTCCTATTCATTTTGTTATATTTACTATTCAAACTCATTTCATGTATGTTTTCATGGAAAACAAGGACATTTCTAAGTACCCCAAACTTTTGAACAGTAGTGTATATATATGTTACCAAGGTAATGAGCCTGGCCACATTAAAAGGGACTGTCCAAGCCTGGAGAACCACCATGCACAACCGATGAGCACTGAAGCGGAGCATGTTTGTCTCGTGGCAGAAGTTTTCATTAGGGGAGTAAAGACAAGATGTCTCATACAGGGTCTGAGGTGAAAATCATATCCACCCACTGTCCCACTTATATGATTGTTTGGGAGGGAGCACTTGTCTGAATGATGCCAGTTTGGTGAAGCAGCTAATAGCCTTGACATACCCGTCTTAGAGTTTATGGAAGACGAAATTGAGTACAGAGGCAACATCTTTCCAGGGAAGTAAGTCTTCATTGTAAAAGAGGCAGACTGTAAATAAAGGGGGACAGTCTCAAGTACAAGGGGTCCTGGGAAAGAACATTCTTAAAGTGTGCAGCGATATTTTTAGAGCATTCCGCTGGTCTGAGGAGGAAAACATAGAAAATGATAGTGGAAATGTATATGTAGGTTATGGGCTAAGGTCAGGCGGGAAGTCTTAGGTAGGCCTGGCCATCTTAGTTATGTTAAAGTCGAAGCCCAGCAGAAGGTACTTGTTCCCCCATTCAGTGAGAAAATTGTCCAGGGCAGCTTTTTCCTTCCTCAGGGCATAAACAGATGTCAGGTGCTGGTCAGTTCTACTCCGGCATGCTCCTTACCCCTTAGTGTGCTGACAGGCCATGTGTTGACTCAGGTTTAGGATCAGACGGTCCCAGTTGGGGTGCAAATGCCATCTCTAAACAGATATCCATGTCTCCTCTTGCTAGAGTGGCAGAGATCAGCAGGCCTGCAGAGGTTGTTCCCCCAGAAGTCAGGGATACAATGTGATCGTTTATCTGTCAGAGCAAGATTGTAAGCTGTTAGTTGAAAGGGTCTGTCTAAGTCAGTGAATGTAGACACATAAATGCTGACCAGCAAACTGAGTGAAAAGCTTATTTTCTTCAACAATGCGTGGAAGTGTTCTTGAAGAGTAATAATGACTGATGCTGTTCGTCATAGATCCCCAATCGGACCAGTGGAGCCCATCTAATAGCACCACAGACGGATGTGAATTCAATCTAGAGGCATAATCTAAACAATGTCACATATTGAGATGCACACCCTTTGCCACTTACTGTAAGCCCTGGAAAAGGCAACGTTATTTTCCTCCCTTGACATGAAATGTGGTTACTTTTAGGTCTCCATTATCAGGCCATGACAGCAGTGAAAACACTGTTTGAGTGGACCTAAATGCTGTTTGGATTTAGCTCCACCCCGGCAACGACTTACAGAATCCATGTTAGGAGGCTACTTTTTAGGTACACTACTCATCCACCTTCATGACACCCTAGTTTTCTCAGTTGACTTTGATTTGCACTTGAGTAGGCCTTCACCTTCTGTCTTCCAGACTCAGACAGAGGCTGTAACTCAAACCAATTAAATGTCACCTACTAAGAGGGAAGGTAACGTTCCTTGGCCGCATCATGTCGGCTCAGGGTACTCCAAGTGAAGAAAAGTCCAGAGAGAGGGGCCATCCCACAATGTTCAATTTATATCAGACAACGTCTGGGATTCTTGGGCTACCACAGAAGGTTTATTTCACTGATCACGTTTTTATTTCAATTAGCCAAATTTTTCACTGATCACTACATGACTAGATAATGTCTGATAATGTTGGAAAACCAAAGAAGGAAAATAAACTGGTTCCTTTCATCTGGGATGAGGCATGTGTAGAGGCTTTGGAGGAGCTTAAAGTTTATCTTGGAACAGCAACAATCTCGGCCTATCTGATGCAGCATTTCCTGTTGACAACAGATGCCAGTTTCAAGGTTTTCCTGGTTGCCATCTTGAGCCAAGAACAACGCGGAAAAGAAAGAGTGGTGGGGTATGCAAGCAAAGGACTGAGAGCGTCAGAACACAAAGATCAGAACTACAGTATGTCCAACAGGGACTAGAAAATCATGGATGGGGGGGCTAAGCCTCGTTTTGGGGGTTCTGGGCAAAAATTCATCATGTATTTTTAGAGTAACAACGGGTGTAAAATCTATCAAAATAAGGTTATTTTTGGTCAAGGTTGGCTAAAAGTATATCTGTCTCATAGTTTGTGTTAGACACTGATCTAATATGACCTAACCCTATCCAAATAAAGAAATTAAAGTCCATCCATCCAACACCAACCACAGTCACAAAAACGGCTGTACTATGTAGCCAAAATACTTATGTCATAGTTTATAGTAAATGAACATCTACATACAGTATTTTCTGTTTCTAAGCGAGATTTCTCTGAATCACTCTGAATCATTTCAAAAACAGATTTAGTCATTAGCCCATTAATCTCGGAATAAAGTCATTAAAAAATGTATCAGCATAAAAAAAGAAATATTTAACAACCGGATCTCCCTTCCTCTGAACAGAATACGTTGCAATACGTTAACTTCAAACCAAAACAAACATGAATCTGTGAAACACAGTTTTGCAACTGTGTTCGTGATGATTGTTAGTGACATACAAATGTTAGCTAGCATGTCATTAAAATTAATTAATAAAATTAATATTTTCAGTAGTTGGTTAGTGTTGTCGCAAAAAAATACGACCTCCTATTATCGGCCATCGTGCCCAATAATTGACCACCTTATTATTTTGTTGAATTACATTATAATTTATTTTTATGTGTATTACAAATGACAGATCTTAGTCTTCTCTGAGGTGTCTACTAGAAAGCTTTCTTGCCTTCCGGTAAAGAAAAAAAAGATTTATCGCTTTGATATTACATGACGTCTGGTCTGTCGCACAAGTCGAATTTCACGAACTGCAACTTGTCTACACAATTTACATTCATGACATGTTAACGATCTCAAAAAAATGTTTTTACCTCCATGCATTTCCATAAAAATGGTGTTGGGCTAGCTGAAATGTTATATTGATTAGCAAAACGTACCGTTGCTTTCCAGTGCATTTACATTTTGAACTTGAGAGGAACTTCTCAGACCACTAGAAATGTTAGGTATACTACAGGATTTACAGAAGACAGCTTGCTTCAGATGAGCGAGTTACGTTCAAAGCATCAAACTCAACCGAACATGCTGCCAAATGAACACGATTCTATACAATTTCTATACAATTTGTACGAAGTTTAGATGTGATGAAAAGGTTGACGAAAAAAGAAATCACGGAGAAAATATATTGACTGATATATATTGATTTATTTATTTTATTTAATATTTTAGAGGGACTAAAGCCCCCCTGAAATAGGCCTAGCGACGTCCCTGGTGTCCAAGATGGAGCTTTTAGCAATAAAGTTCGATATAACTGAAAGGTTCTGTGAATATTTCATAGAGTGCTGATGATGCATTATATAGCCTAGCATTGTGGAGCCGGATGAGGTTAAAACAGGAGTAGATTTCTTTATCATTCAACATTAGAAGGTCAAGGCATCCTTGACGCCCCAAAGTGACAGTGTTGATAGAGTGCCTTGTGAACAGATCCAAACTTATGATCTGAAAGTTATGATCCTGAGACCTTGGTACACCACAACTGACAGACACAGAGGTACTGTGTCCGATGTTTACACTGCGTGCACAAATTTTAGGCGAGTATTCTGATCTTATCATTATTTCTTTGGACATTTTCCAACTCCAAAACATAAACTTGAATGCTTATTGGATTGAATCATTTTCAGGTGATATGTGTTTGTGTAATGTGGGAGCGTGTGGCGAAAGGGAATAACACCTTATATCAAGATGTGCATAATTATTAGGCAGCTTATGGAGAAAAAAAGGCACACATTTACTGCAAAAGACAGAATAATTAAATGCGAGCTACCAGGAACCCATTATCCTCCAGTACCACCATATTCTAGAACTGCAACCTACCTGGAGTGTCCAGAAGTATAAGGTGTCAGAGACATGGCCGAGGCCAAGAAGGCTGAAACACGACCACCACGGAATAAGATTCATAAGTTGAAGTGTCAAGATTGGCCAAAGAAATACCTGAAGACAGATTTTTCAAAGGTTTCATGGACAGATGAAATGAGAGTGACTCTTGATGGACCAGTCGGACGGGCCCATGGCTGGATCACTAATGGACACAGGGCATCACTTCGAGTCAGGCACCAGCAAGGTGGAGGAGGGGTACTGGTATGTGCTGCTATCATTAAGGATGAGGTAGTTGGACCTTTTCAGGTTGAAGATGGATGGAAAACTTCAAACCTACTGCCAGTTTCTGGATGATAATTTCTTCAAGCAGTGGTACAGGAAGAAGAGCTCAGCATTCAAGAAGGCCATGATCTTTATGCAGGACAATGCTCCATCCCAAGCACCTAAGTACTCCACTGCCTGGCTAGCCAACAAGGGCCTCAAAGATGCCAGAATAATGACCTTGAACCCTTGCTCACCTGACTCAAATACTATTGAGAAAGTGTGGGCCCTTCTCACACTTGAGATTTAGAGTGAGGGAAGACAATACACCTCTTTGAACAGCTTTAGGGTGTCTATGGTTGCTGCTTCAGCGAAAGTTGATCGTAAACAGATGAAGAAACTGACAGACTCCATGGATGGAAGGCTCATGGCAGGTATTGAAAAGAATGGTGGCTGTATTTGTCACTGAATAATTTTGAAAGGCCAGAAATGTTATTTAACTGTCATTTTGTGTAACTTATTTGTTGCACTTACTCTAAAAATTGAGAATAAACAAGTCTGTCGTGAGAAATTATTTTGTAATTTATTTGCCTAATAATTCTGCACACTAATAGTTGCCTAATAATTCTGCACACTTATATATTCCCCTGAGAAAGACAAAACTCACGTTTCCTTTGTTAAACACTCAGGTTTGAGGTTCAATAACATTTGGGATTGACTGAGAACATTCTGTTTGTTCAACAATCAAGTTGATCCTGAGGAATACAATTTGCCTAATAATGGTGCAGGCGGTGTATGGCAGTGGAAACTGTCTCAGCCTAGACAGAAGAGTTGTGAATGCATGGCCACTGCAACAAATACATTGTACAGAGACAGGAACAGGCTGAGAATAAGGCAAGGAGTGTTGTACAGAACCAGGATACATCCCAGGGATTGGGAACAACTCCTGCAACTGATCGTCTTTGGTAACCAGAGTTGGGGAGTAATGGATTACAAGTAACGGTTTTTAAAAAAACAGTAGGCCTAACTATAATCCGTTACGTTACCAACAAAAATATTGTAATCGGATTACAGATACTTTTGAAAAAATGTATGATCACCTCTTGGATTACTTAAACTGAAAAAGAATAGGTGGGCGAAATAATTATGACACTTTGTATGTTTGATTTTTTTCTTTAATGTTTTAAAACATCGTTATTTGAACCCAAATAACAATTGCGCTCCTCAGTTGTGTGTGTGATCATCATGCATGCAAAGGTGGGCGCATAACCAGTGAAGCTTTAGTTTAATTTTCTCCGGTTTTGGTTGGTTAAAATAGAGTGTATCTACGATATTAGCCGATCCATATAAAATGTGATTTAGTTATCTACTATCAATACATCGTTCTCAGAACAATGATAGGCAATAAGCCTACCTGGTGTTATATCTTTTTCATTACTGAGTAAATGTGGACCGGTAACTTGTAATTGTAACGGATTACATTTAAAAAGTAACCTACCCTACCCTGTTGGTAACATACACAAGGCTGTATTCCAAGCTTGCCATGACCAAGGATGTTTTTTTTTTTTTAAGGGAGCACTAGAGATTCTGAGGAGAAAATACTCCTGGATGGGGATTGACAAGTATGTGCGGTCTTGGGTGATGCAGTATCAGAGATGAACCCTGGCTTGATATTTCTTCCCGAGGTACAAACCTACTTCAACTCACACTATTGTGACCACAATGGACTACACCCTTTCTGTGATGGGTATGAAAACGCATTAGTGCTGACGGACATGTTTACTTGCCTCATAGTCACTGTGCCTACACAGAACCAAAGAACAGAGACAACTGCACAATCGCTTATCAGACACCAGTCTGCCTACTATGATTGTCCTGCTCGCTTGCATTCTGACCAAGGTAGAAGTTTCAAGGCAGATGTCAGTGATTTAACAGCACAATGTTTCGGCATTGCCACCTGAGTAGAAAAGGCGCTGGACCTCACAATTCTCTGAGTTGGTAATGGAATACAATGGCCATGTGCTCACTTCCCTTTTACCTAATGGTTGCTGCCTCTGGGCCTTCTAATCAGGCAAGAAGGAGGCAGTCATGGTGCATCAAGCTTGGATGATTAGGTGCAAGAGCACCATGGAAGATTGCATTCAAGTTGGCATTGGAGGCAGCGGAAAAGGGAGCCCAGTCACTGAAAATTGCTTGTGACCACAGGTCACGAGAGGCCTGGATTTGGCCAGGAGTACTGGTCTGTAATCACAAGTCCAGATACCAAAAGAATATTCAGGATCTGTATGAGTTTGTGCTTTACCCTGTTTTGAGACAAAATCACTCAGCTTGGCTGGTTTTTACTGTCTGTCCAGAGAAAAGCAGCATGAAACGTATTATCCACAGTTATCAAATCAAACTTTGTATGTTCCCAATGGTGTATGAGCGGAAGACGAGAAATGACGAAAGGCTCTCGCTTGCCAAAGTCTGAAGAGAGTGTTGAGTATTTGTGACAAGCTCCAGCATTAGAGAGGAGGCTGATTGCAACATGTTCCTCCCAACAGAGTTTGAACCAAGAGTGGAGTCACTGTCAGAAGAGCAAAATATTGAAGATGACTGGCATCCTCAAGACTTCTGGTAATCCATTTGCAGCACCAAAGGCAAACCACCGCAGAGGTTAATAATTGAATGTTGAACCATATGTAGGCTGGGACCTGCAAAATTCAACCAATGGTGAACGACCTGAAAGATGGAAGCCGAAAATGTCTCTATATTAGTGAACCACATTTTGTGGGTGGAGTCAGGTGTTAAGTGTTCAACAGAAAGAGTGGAGGCAACTGAATTAAACAGCAATAGCCTTGTAAATTAAAGTTGTATCGCTAAACATGTCCAATAAAAAAGTGAAACAAAACTTTTACTGCTGGAGGTGTCTACCGGATATAGAGCAGATGATGTGTGGGTTACAAGTGAAGAGAGAGGTGGCTACCAAATGTTGCTGTGAAATTGTGTCAGATTCGTTTTGGAAGCCGTTTTGCTCCTGTGGAGACAAAGAGGAGGCGGACCAGACATCTTTCACTATTTCAGGGGACAGTCATGACGAGAGTCCAGGGATACTGAACCAAACATCATGACCAAGTGGCAGGGAAGTGAACTTTCTAAACCTGTTTGTTATAAACTGTTTATTCTAAACCCCTGAATGCTTCAAAACAGGGGATTTATATTAAAATATGTATAGCTATACAGAACTTTCTCCATAGGTGTTCCACATGATTATTGGATTAAGGATATGTTAAAAATTTTACTTACGTCGGTCCTTATTTCTGAGTTCCTAAATGTAACCTCTAAGGAAATGATCAATCACAATTGAATGTGCTGCATTTATAGTATATATTTGGGTTGAAGGTCAGGGATTTCACCATGCTTGCAACAGACTCTTGGTTTGGGCAGATCGTCGTTGGCTGGGAGGACGTAGCAGTACATACAATGCTGGATTATTGGAATGAAGCGCGATCAGTAAAAACACATCACTCATTTTGTGTCTTAACATCAGTCTAGCTGCTAGCAGTGCAAGCAGACATCTTCATGCGGTTATGAAAAACAAATTAGAATTTACAAATGTATTGTTGGGATTACCCCACTGTTAAAATTCCCATAGGTATTGTGATTGTTATTGTTTAATTTACACAAACACTACAAAGCAAAAGTGGCTTATGAAAAAAATATGAAAAAAAGATGCAAGAAATCAAGTTCATCATGATTGAGAACCCCAAAACTGTGGTTTTCTTGTATAATTAACTCTGGGTAACTGTGTTCTTACACATAGACACATAGAAGCCTCTATGTTGAATTAGCCAATTGCCTTGAATTTTAGCCTGAACTTTTGATGTGCCAGTGACATCCACCAGGTGGTAAATTAGTTAATCGACAAAGTTGTAAACCTCTTTACCAACAACTTTACCAACAACAAAAGAAAACAACTCCAGTTGTAGACAATAGAGTTCTATTGATTGTTGCTTGAGAAATTGCTCTTCTCTAAGAAGCTGTTTAAGTTTCCTTTTAACCATTTAATTGGAAAACAAGATACATCATTGTTACCCAGAAACAATTTGATATTTAAATAAAACTGCTTTGACGCTTTGTCGATATATTTTATTAAACAAAATCAAACCTGGAGGCTGTGTACATGTGACGTGGGCAAACTTCTATTGAGTTGGCCAGCTAAAACTGTTTTGAAGTACCACTATGAACCACTAGATGTCACCACTACTTTCTTTTGAAAAACATCCACTGTTTGGAGGAAAATCTGTAAAAAATCAATTATTTCACTCCCCTTTTAGTGTTTTTTGGTTATATGAAAAAAGAAAAAATGATCATTTAACAAACATACAAATGTTAATATATTGAATATCAGCATAAATATATGAATTCTAACACATTAGTAATGGTTCACATGTATTCTAACATCCTTAGTACTAAGCTAAAGCCTTAAAATAAAAGCAACGTAAGCCTAATGCATGTGTGTGTGTGTGTGTTTATGCATATCCACTTATTAAGAAGGACAGCTTAAGGAGGACCTACTATGTCTTATGTAATGTACATTCTTAAAGTAAAACCAATTATCCTCCATCAGAATGTGTATGGAAGGAAAAATGACAATAGGAAAACCAGTAAATCAATGATAACTCAAACAATGTTACATGCTGAAGATGGGAGTGTCTGGAGATTCAAACAATGTTATACTAAAGATGAAGTCTCTAGACTCACGATGTTGATATAAATCCAACTCTGTGTTCATGGTAACAAAAGCAACTGTGACATTGTGTGGAATGATCGGCCCTTCACTACCAAGCAGTAAACAGAGAGGAGAGGACTGTCCAGGACGTACTTTAGCTCTTGAACCCCAGGTTGAATCCCAAATGGCACACTATTCCCCACATAGTGAATATGGTCGTTTGGCCAAAAGAAGTGCATTATATAAGGAATACGGTCCTTCTTGGCGCAAAGACCAACGATGACACACATGTTCCGAGCATCCTGTAGTGTAAAACCTTTAAAGTAGACAGAGTCCCTTTTGATCTTTGGGGTTCTTGATCTACGTGTTTAAGGATACATAAAACACTGCAGAGGGGCAGGATTTTCAGATCTGACCTGGGAGAAATCATTTGCTCCTAGTACCAAGCTGGTCCTGGTCCCGACGGAGATGAACATAAGAGATTAACTGACTAACAGAGTTTGTCATGATGAACGGAGTGCAGGGCCGAGCAGAGGCCAAGCCTGGGCCTGAGACTAAACCAACCGGCTCTTTGAAAAACATACAATCATTTCACACAACCCTTGGTTCAGCACAGGGAGATACAGACACAGCAGTAGACAGGTAGACAGAAGAATCACAGATATAAATTTTTGTTCAAATGCTTGCACACAGCCATGCGAATCCCTGCGCATAACCACGCAAGGCCATGTTCTCACACACATTTTCTTGAGTCTGACTCCTCTAGTCCTGGTGTTTCTGTGATTATGACGTGATGTTTATCTTCCATAAAGAACCAAGGCAAGGTACTTGGAAAGTATTTTGAAATACATTCTAGATGGCCACTGACTCATCAAATGCAGCCAATTCAAACAGCATAAAGTTTGAGTTGCATGGTCCCGTGAGGCCATAACTTCAATGCTTGTCACGCCTCCTTGGAGGTCTGGTGACTAGTGTATTTCAAAAATGGTTTGAGTGGTGTAAAGGCATTCAATTGGATGTTACATTTCAAATAACCTCCCCCCATATGCCCACTGAATGAATGACAAGTGTTGTATTCATAAATTGCTACTGTTTTTGGAATGGATAGGAAACCATTTATGCGGAGAGTTGATCCATGTGCTAGATTGCAACATTGCAGAAAATGGATCAAAACATGGAAGAAAATGTGAATTCTGTTTTGGGAGAAGTGTGCTCTGTCCCAAAACGAGTCAGTGAAACCATTCCAACTCTGTTTTAAACACTGAAGAAAAGACATATTTTAGCATGTCTACCCACAGACTTTGGTAAAAGTTTGGTTTAAGTGTGGCCGACAGTCTGTATTGCATTGGTATTGAAAGTGGACAATTACTGATTATTGACTGGAGATGAAGGAAGCAGTGCATATTGTAAAAGCAGTGTATACTATAATCCTCTGACTCTCTGCGATTTTGTTCCATCTGAGAAATGGCAACACCTTTTCCAAACTCTGTTGTTCTACAAACTGGAGGGCCTTACCATGGTTCAATGGTGAGTTATTGTGTATTCATCATTTTTAAGTATAATTTTGTCAAAGTTGACTGAAATTTGTAAGATATATAGGGAGAGAAAATAGGGTATGGCTTTTATGGAAGAGGGACGTGAATGTGGTTGCAACTGGTTGTTGTGGCCTGGTCGTGTGTTTAGCTAACTACGCTTATAATGATTTGTGAGCACCTTTTTTGGAGCTCCATCGAAGCCCTTTGATTGGGTTGATGTGTTATGAGGCATCACAGGCTCTAGTGCTCCACCCACTTTAAACACATTTATTCAGTCAATGTTTGCAAAGCCTAGCTATTATATCATGTCCTGGTCTAAGAAGGCCTCTGTATTCATGCCACATATAAAGAGCAGAGAGCAACATGAAGACAAGTGTGGTTAGGACTTGGAGCATGGAAAGGAAAGTTGTCCAGTCATTCAAACACCTAAAATATAATGAATATTCCATAAGGCAATTCCATTTTCAAGACCCTATGAAGTTCATAGGAACATTTCAAATTGGGTGTCGAATGAAAGGTAATCATCTATATTTTAAGGAAATTCAGACATAGATACATCTTTTACCCAATTTCCCACTGAGAAATTTTCTCTAAAGAGAAAAAAACAAAGAAAAGGGGTTTTTAGAAAAGGTCTACTAGAAAAAGACTTAAAGGTACCAGAAATACACACAATAAATAATAATGTTGCTGCAAACAGACCTGTCAATAGCCAAAGTTAGACAGTAAT
Organism: Esox masquinongy; assembly: GCA_016801175.1. Taxonomy (NCBI): domain Eukaryota; kingdom Metazoa; phylum Chordata; class Actinopteri; order Esociformes; family Esocidae; genus Esox; species Esox masquinongy. The sequence continues at coordinate 6,080 of JACXGI010005237.1, read as the reverse complement.
GTGAAAAAGTAAGTACACCCCTGGAAAGTTAAAGCTAAATTACAACCACACTCATTGATAATGGTAACGCATTGACTAATCACACACAAAAACCTTTGAAAATATTTATGCAATTAAAATAAACATAAATGTATTTCCTTATGTACTTCACTAGCTTTACCATCACATAAAATGCCTAAAATTAGAATCAGATGCACCAAAACAGGGGCAAATCATTATAAAATCATCAGAAAGTAACTTGGAAGGGTCCAGCCTTCCATAAAAATTAAAAGCTTGTTTGGTATAAAACATATGGGTGTGTGGCAACACATCATGCCAAGAACAGAAGACCTTTCCAAGGAATTTGAAAGAAATATTATTGATTCCCGTCAGTCTGGGAGGGGTTACAAAGCCATTTCCAAGCAATTCAAAGTACATAAGACCACTGTCTGACGGATCTTCTACAAATGGAGGAAAGAACAAACCCCTGGCAATCTGCAAAAAGAAAGATGCTCATAGAAGTATTTAAGAACCCCAGGGTAACATGGCACAAAGTTTGCCAACGCAGGAGGTCAGAAAGTATGAAGCCCCTGATCCCAAAAATTAATATAAAGACCTAACTGACATTTGCCGGACAACATCTGGGTACAGACTAAGCCCCCAATCCCCTTACCTGATTTTCCACGTCAAAGATATAGGCAGATAATATTGATTTGATTTCCATTCTCCAAATAATTGAACCAAGCGTCAACTACCATGATGAACAGAGCTCGTTATCGGGCAACAAATATTTGTACATGGAGTTAAAAGGCCTTGCTGCTATCTGCTGTATCCAGATCATTACTGTCTTCTCCCCCTTTCTCAACTCTCACTGCCGTGCTGCTGTGCTGCCGTGCTGCCCTGTTGCTACTCTCATAGTAAACTTCGGTCTATCAAACTTCTTGTGCTGCTGCTGAACTGCAACTTTACTAAAGACATTTGTCAAGTGCACATATTATATGTCTATACACCAATCAGCCATAACATTATGACCACCTGCCTGATATTGTGTAGGTCCCCCTTTTGCCACCAAAACAGCCCTGACCTGTCGAGGCATGGACCCCACTAGACCTCTGAAGGTGTGCTGTGGTATCTGGCACCAAGACGTTAGCAGCAGATCCTTTGAGTCCTGTAAGTTGCGAGGTGGGGCCTCCATGGATCGGACTTGTTTCTCCAGCACATCCCACAGATGCTCGATTGGATTGAGATCTGGGGAATTTGGAGGCCAAGTCAACACCTTGAACTCGTTGTTGTGTTCCTCAAACCATTCCTGAACTGTTTTTGCTTTGTGGAAGGGCGCATTATCCTGCTGAAAGAGTCCAATGGCGTCAGGGAATACCGTTGCCATGAAAGGGTGCACATGGTCTGCAACAATGCTCAGGTAGGTGATATGTGTCAAAGTAACATCCACATGAATGGCAGGACCCAAGGTTTCCCAGAAGAACAAAGCATCACACTGCCTCCACCGGCTTACCTCCTTCCCATAATGCATCCTGGTGCCATGTTTTTCCGGGTAAGCAATGCTCACGCACCCGGCCAACCGCGTGATGTTAAAGAAAACGTGATTCATCAGACCAGGCCACCTTCTTCCATTGCTCCATGGTCCAGATCTAATGCACACATGCCCATTGTCGGCGCTTTCGGCATTGGTACAGGAGTCAGCATGGGCACCCTGACTGGTCTGTGGCTGCGCAGCCCCATACGCAACAAATTGTGATGCACTGTGTGTTCTGACACCTTTCTATCAGTACCAGTCTTGACTTTTTCAACAATTTGAGCCACAGTAGCTCATCTGTTGGATCAGACCACACGGGCCAGCCTTCGCTCCCCACGTGCATCAATAAGCCTTGGCCGCCCATGACCCTGTCACCGGTTCACCGCTTTTCCTTCTTTGGACCACTTTTGATAGGTACTGAGCACTGCAGACCAGGAACACCCCACAAGGGCTGCAGTTTTGAAAATGCTCTGACCCAGTCGTCCAGCCATCACAATTTGGCCCTTGTCAAAGTCGCTCAGATCCTTACGATTGCCCATTTTTTCTGCTTCTATCACATCAACTTTGAGGACAGAATGTTCACTTTCTACCTAATATATCCCACCCACTGACAGGTGCCATGATAACGACATTATCAGTGTTATTCACTTCACCTGTCAGTGGTCCTAATGTTATGGCTGATCGGTATATATATATATATATATATATATATATATATATATATATATATATATATAAAGCTACGTTATAGTAAGCCTAAAATACAACTTTTTCCGGTTGTATTGCAACAATTTCTGGTGGAAATTTTCGAAGTACGCACCCGTGCATACTTTTTGGGTCAGTATAGACAACAACATTGCTGGCTACAACCTTCAGTACCTACGCTATTGTAAGCCCTAAAATAAAACTGTTTACAGTTATATTGCGACTATTTCTGGTGGATTTTTGAAGTACGCACCCGTGCATGCTTTTTGGGTCAGGATAGACAACAACTTTGCTGGCTACAACCTTCAGTACCTACGTTATTGTAAGCCCTAAACTAAAACTGTTTACAATTATATTGTGACTATTTCTGGTAGATTTTCGAAGTATGCATCCGTGCATGCTTTTTGGGGTAATATAGGCTAGATCACAAAAGAGAAACGTTGTTGTGCCATGAAATGGAATAGCTTTGGTAGTGTAAAGTACATCTTCAGTATCGCTAGCAATTACTCAATTCTTATAACTATTCCAAGTAGTAAGTTAGATACTAGTAAGACTATTACTGGCTAATAAGCTGTTAAAACCGCCAGTGGCAAAAACCATACAGTTCATAGATGCTGTTTGTGGTGGAGGTAAACTTAATAAGAAGCGTTAACACAATGCTTAATGGTATCTAGCGTAATATTCAAACTTGGCGTGATATTAATGCATGACACAATGATCTAATGTCGAGACGTTATACCGACACATAGCAAACGTATAGCTTTGTGGCGTAGTAGTTGAAGACACAGCCTCTCACGTGGGAGACTCAGGTTTGAATCCAGTGAGGGCAAAAACATTCATCACTTAATTGCGGGCTGGCTGAACTAGGCTTTTCTGGTTTCAATAAAACAATGCAGAGTAGCCTACGCATTCATGTCGTGAAGCATGTTTACTCATCACTCGTCTGTGAATCCTGACATGAAATGGAACGTTTACGCTTTCAACGACGGCATGTTTGGAAATTGGAATATCTACATGAAGAACAGCCACGCTTCTCCTTTGACCCTTTTCTGGAACTGAACCCTAGATGCTGTGTGTGCATGAATCCACCTCTTAACTTGCTTTTAGCATTTAGCAAGTTATGTTGTTGCAAGCCTAAACTAGACATTAATTTAATCACCAGTCGCATAAAACATATTATAATCGCATAACTAACAACTTCTATACTGAGCATAAATAAATTACATATCTCATCCTGATTAATGTTTGTGGATAAACATCTCTGACTACCTTGCCTACTGTATGCCTTTGCCTATTTAAATAATCTACCTTATAGCATTTGGAAATCATTTAATAAAACCTGTGGCCAAACACCTATCAAAAAATCTTCTTGTTTGCAGGCAATGACCTGAACCCCATTCATACCACATTTTGAAAAGTGATACTTTGAAAAGTATAGGTGTGATTCAGTGTTGGATAACATGCCTGCAACTTTCCAGAGGGACTGATTGGTGTTTTAAACAGAATCCTAACATAACTGTTATTGTACTCGATGCCTTGATCTAGAGCACAGTGGTAGAAGATGGTAGAACTATTGGATCATAGACCAGCAACTTTCTATTTAGATTTACATGGGATACTAACTGATTCTGACAGTCATTGTGATAATTTGAGGGGAGACATTTAAAGGCCACAACTTGGTAAAAGACTGTTCCTGCACTTATTTAATTTAAAATCAAGCGATGTCCATAGTTTACAATAAAAAACAATATGTCTTTAACATATTGCACTGCTTTTTAAACAGATTTTTTTTTATTTAGGACCATATAATATATATTATATACAGTATATATATGTTATGCAATGTTATGCAACAAAAATATTCATGTATAATACTGTATATATATATATATATATATATATATATATATATATATATTTCTTTTTTTTTTTTTGCATAACGTACTTCAAACTTGGTAAGTTAATTACACTGAAGGCACTTTCAGTGTAATCTCAAATAATTTTCCGTAATTGTTTTTCAACCATAAATATATAACAAAAATTGTACTTTCCTGCAATCAACTCAGTTAGCTGATTGTTTTCTTTTGAATATTTGTATTGAATATCTAGACTGAAGTTTCACCTATTATCTGGAGATCTATAAAAGACTGAAATGAAGGACATTCAGATCTACTCAAGAGAATTTCTTCATAGTTTTAAGAGGATTAAACAATTTGTTAGTAAGCAGCTTAAAAAAGAACTTCTGCAACTTGGAATCCTTCAGAAAAAGGCCAAACATTGAGGAAGACGAGATGGTAGGAAAATAATTCAAGAAACAATACTGTCCACAAAGTTCTGTGCATTGCCCTCTTTTTCAACTCTACCAGCTTTACGCAATGTAGAATCTGACTCTTGAGCAGGCTAAACATGTCCATTCTCCATCTCTAAATCAGGCCCCTTTAAGACTGGCACTGGTTAACGTGCGGTCTCTAACAAACAAAACTCTTATTATTATTACAAGAGTTTATCAAGAACAATGACCTAGGACTTTTTTGCTTGACAGAAATGTGGTACAGAAATGGTGATTCCTACGTATTAAATCAAACATGTCCACCTGGCTATAACTATCTGGAAAAGGCCTGTGCCCATGGGAGGGTTGGTGGTCTGGCTGTTCTCCACAAAGATTATTTTGTCCTGAAAATACTGTCTGTCCCACCTGGTTTATCATTTGAGTGCATGGCTTTTAAATTTAAGCCTTTCACAGTTATACTTATCACCCTCCTAAATCAAATTCTCTCTCATTTATAACTGAGTTCTCTGAGCTGATAACTGAGGTCTCTGAGTAGGACACATTTCTGTGTCCTACTCTATCCAATGTTGTTGTCCTTGGTAATTTCAACATTCACGTCGATTCAACAAAATGTTCCTCTGCCACTTACTTCCTGAACGTGCTAGACTATCTTAACCTGACACAACATGTCAACGTCCCCCACACAAGCGTGGACATACGCTTGACCTCATCATCACTGGAGAAGTCCCGTCATCAGGTCTGGATGTACATGAGTTAGGTGTCTCTGACCATAGGGTTGTGACATTGTCCATAATTACTCGTGCACTTCAACACTACCCTAAGCAGACTGTTAAATTTAGAAACATTAAGTCCCTTGATATGCCTGTCTTCCAGGAGTCAGTACAGCCTGCCCTACTATCTGTCTGTCACAAGTCCACCACTGATGAGATGGCTGACCTGTATAACAACCATGTCAACTCTGTCCAACTGTATGGATGAGGAAAAACATTGGCTGCAGAACAACTTCCTCCAAATCGATAGCAGCAAGAGAGAGGCAATGCTTATAGGCACCCCATAGTAAATCAACTCCTACAGCATCTGCCCTGCCTTTGACGGCCACATCATACCCCTCTCCTCAGTCATTATCAATCTGGGTGTGAAATTTGACCCTACTCTTTCTTTTAAGGCCCACATTAGACATGTCTGTAAAACATATTTTTTTCACCTTAAGAACATTTCTCACCCAAGACCTTCTCTCACCTTCTCTGATGCAGAAAACCTTATCCATTCATTGATTTTCTCCAGAATTGATTATGGGAATGCAGTACCAGGGGGCCTGCCTGCGAATTCAATTCATAAAATACAGCTCATCCAAAACAGCACTGCAGGGATCCTGAGACAATCATATAAATCTACTCATACCACACCTCTCCTTGCTGACCTCCATCACACCTCTCCTTGCTGACCTCCATCACACCTCTCCTTGCTGACCTCCATCACACCTCTCCTTGCTGACCTCCATCACACCTCTCCTTGCTGACCTCCATCACACCTCTCCTTGCTGACCTCCATCACACCTCTCCTTGCTGACCT
>JACXGI010005236.1:19134-48560 GCA_016801175.1 Esox masquinongy | reverse complement strand
CAGTGTCACGAGTGTAGGTGAATGAGCCGGTCGCAGGAGTTTGAGGAAGAAATTTGTTTTATTACTCAAGTTCAAATTCCGTATTGTAAAACAAACTGAGCATGGCGTTATTGTTTATTTTACTACTTGAAAAATATATTTGATATCTTTTATTTGTTTTAACCGGGAAACCAGATCGCGTTGATTGTTTACTCCTCCCCTCCTTAAGTCCTTTGTACCAAATGTATAGTGGACACAGAAAAGTCTGGATCCAACATTAACATAAATTACGGGTGTAGCTCTGGTACCGGGGTAAAGCACCGATGGAAACACGGCAATAGCGTAAGAGTTGAATAGCCCTGGTGGTAGAGGGCCCCAGTGTGGCAAGTCCATTGCTTTTGGTGCCGTCTGGTGGAGCTTGGTGGGGGAGCGATGCGTTGAAGCCGGGTGCTGGAGGACAGAGCCGACTGTCGACACGCCTTGCACGGGCACTTTCACTTCATACAGTCACTTTCAGCACTGTCTTCGCCCTGTGAGGGCAGTTGTCTGTACCTAACTCGTTCAGAGAAAAGGGTGGGAGGCCCGCTGTGAATATCCAGCTGGTTCTTGTTTTCCTGTGACGCAATTGTCCGGGTCATGGTGAAGTGAGTTGTTTTCATGGCATGTTTTTGATTTAATTCCAAAATTCAATGAGTTCTTCCAGTGGTCGGTGAGTTGCTGAGGGCTATTCACCGGCCTTAGGCTGTCTCCTTTTGCCTGTAGGGTTTGTGACCTTGACTTTCCCTTTGTACTGCTGACATGTACAGCAGGAGGTGACCACAGCATCAGTTGTTTGCCTATATGTTGAGATACACCAATTCTGCATGAATCTGTTGACCACTTTTTCAGTTCTCATATCCTATAGGGTGTGTTTGTGCTGCTATATATGGCAAAAGAGCAACTGGGGCCACCACTCTCTGCCAATTTGTCCCTATACCATCCTTCTTCAATTTGCATTCTGAGGCCATCCACTCCCAAGCCTAATTTCTTGCTGCAGAAACGTAAATGTCTTTGATGTGCTGCAACATGCCCTTGGTGTGTTTTCATATTTTCCTGGGCAGGGTCAGAGTCCACCAGGCAGCTGCCCTAGCCGTTCGATTAGTTAAGTCATTACCTTCATTTTCTGTTGTCAGTATTTTCCCATGTACTTTTGTCTTGATGATTGCAACCCCCGTGGGCATCTGCACTGCTTCCAGGAGAGCGTGTATCTCTTCCAAATTCTTTACTGGTAATCCCAATGCTTTCAGGAATACCCAACTCTTCCAAATTTTAGTAGCGTTAGTAGTTTTCCTACTGGCATAACTACATGCTTCAGTAAGCATAGTATGTTCCCAAAGTGGGCTTGGGTCCCACCGGGGAGAGTTCCATTGACTACCGTCTCCATTGACTGCCCACTCTGCTTTTTTCTCCCCCCTCAACAATGGGGAATTGTCTGTATACGAAACCAGGTTAGGATTGTAGAGAGGCTTTGTTTGAGTAAACTCATCAGAGACTTGTTCCAATACCAGTGCACAATAGTTGTGTTCCAACAATGTGGCACCGTAGGGCAGCATTAACCTAGCAGGGTCAGACAGTCCCACACTGGATGAAGATATTCAGAGCAGCCAGAACCATAGACCACTTGATTCATGGGCTGCATGATTCATGGTAAGGAGGGGGTAATGATAAGGTGCTGGTCAAGAAAAACAGGGCTAACAAGGTTCATGGTTGCATTTTGTTCAGCAGCAACTTGTTCCACAAAAAGGACAACGGATATGAAGGAGGTGGAAAACAAGTTTCATGCATCAGTAATAGTGAATAAAAGTTCATTTTATTTTGCGTACTGTTACTAAAATTGGCATTTCTAAAATGTAATTAAATTATAACATCAGTATGTATATACAATACATACATATATTATAATGTAAAACCACAGTTGATTGTTATCATATATATATATATATATGCACTGTATTTAAAGTACTATTCTGTATTTACATTAGATACCATGGCCCTTTTGTATTCTTAAATTAGATTATAACATTCGATCTTAATTGTGATCCGTAAAGGGTAGGTAATCTATGCAGTAGCCTACAGGTGCCCTATTTTACGCACCTTTTTTTCTCACAGATGTCAGTGGATTAATCCCATCGGGAAAGAGTGACCATTCCCAAAATAGGTTAATCAAGCTGTCCCACTAAAAGTTTGGCAATGATGTCATGTGGCCCATTGGGAAATGTATAAACTGTGTCCGTTTCGATATAATCGACGTAAAATTGCCAATATAAAAATAATTTGAAAAACAAAAACGTCCTTAGCCTTAAATTGAGTTTGGGGTTTGGCATTAACACACGTTACATGTGTGGTTTAAGATAAGCATGTTAAGAATCACATTCTAAGGGCAGAAATTGTTGAAATAGGCGGAGTTTATAACTGGCTAATGACAGGATCAAAAACAGTAGTAACTTCCGCGTTCTTTGCATAGCAACAGGAGGGCAGCGAAGATGGCGGATTGTTGGGACCCTGTTAAATAACGTGTGGGAAGTTGAAACCGAAAGAATACAGAACCTGGGTGTTCTTAACCCATAAATCGGAGTCGTCGGATGCTCCGGGACCAAGGTCCGAAGCCATGGCGTCGGCTCACGCCCGAATCGGCCAACAGGCCATGACGGTGTTGGATGTGGCACTTCGCGTACCTTGCATCTTTATTATCGACGCCATTTTTAACTCTTACTATGTTCCTGGATCAGGATGGGCCGGAACAGCGGGAAAGATTTTACTCCGAGTCATGGGTATGATCATTATTTGTTTCTCACTACTAATAGTTTACGCGAACCATTTACTCTCTGACAGTTAGCTTGCTAACCTAGCTAATGTCAGTAGCTAGTTAGCGCCTCTCCACGCGGCTGATGTGACTGAGCTGCGTCTCCTGTCAACGACGAAGGGCCTCTGTTAGTTTTAGTTTACTCTTTCTAAGCCGATTTAGCCCGTTAGGTAATAACATTACACTGTCCTTATCCTTCCAGGCTGCCTATGATCGTTAATCAGCGATTTGACGTTTAGTGAATATTTTGGAAATATGCCTGACTATCTGAAAAAATGCAAACCAATTGTTTACTCACCTCGTACCAAGTAACGTTAGTACTAGTATGAAATATGGACATAACCTGACAGTGTGATCTATCAACACGGTCGCCTACAAACATAGGTCGTTCACTAGTTTGCCGACCTCAATGTTTGTTGTTGGATTAGTTGGCTACCTTTTGAAGCATACTGCCCTCAAGTCCAACACTTTGTTTGCATGACCCTTGTCAAATTTTAGTTAACATCCCTAAACTGGAAGCGACAATACTTGCCTGCAAACATGTTTAAAACCGTGCACCAATGTTTTTCAGATATGTTTCAAGTAAAACAGGGTAGACGGATTCATCTCTGCTAACAATAGTTCTAAACCTAATCAAACAGTTTGCACTGTAAACTATTTTCATGTGTTGGCATGCATATCAGAAATTGTTTAACTTGCCTTTGTTCTGACACTGGTTTGAATTTGTTTCAGGTATTATGGTCTCAAGTGTGATCCTGGTGTTGTCACAGAAAGCTCTATTCAAGTTCTACACATTGTTCTTTGCTGTGCTCCTGGGAGCAGCGGCGGTTCTTATCAACTACTACGCTACATCTCACATAGACTTCTACAGCGCCTACTACAAAGCAGCGCTGGGCTTCCGACTTGTTCCACGAAACGGACCCACCCTGTGGCTGGGCATGGCCGTGGTGCAACTACTTTTTGGCATGGGCTACGTAGTGCTTCTAAATGTTCAGTCCGTGTTCGCTGCTCTGGTCGTTGTGGACATCATGATTCCGCTGTGGGGGCTTGTCCTGGAGCTTCCTGTGGACGTCCGGCAGCTTGTGGCGGTGGCCTCGGGCCTGACGCTGGCTTTTAACACGGTTATGTGCCTGGCCTTGAAGCTGAAGTGGTTCTATTACTCCTGCCGCTACGTCTACCTGCTAGTACGTCACATGTACCGCATCTATGGCCTGCAGATGCTGGTGGAGGACACCTGGAAGAGGATCCGCTTCCCGGACGTGCTCCGTGTCTTCTGGCTCACGCGCATGGCTGCCCAGGCCGTCATCCTGGCCTATGTGGTGAAGGTGGTGAGGCACGAGAGCGGCGACCCCAGCTACCTGACGCGGGACGTCTTCTGGGACCTGTTCAGCAACCTCATCATTAGCGGCTGCGACTCCACGCTGACGGTGCTGGGCATGAGCGCCGTCATCTCCTCCCTCGCCCACTACCTGGGTCTCAGCATCCTGGCCTTCATTGGCTCCACGGAGGAGGAGGACAAGCGTCTGGGCTTCGTGGCGCCCGTCCTCTTCTTCATCCTGGCCCTGCAGACGGGCCTGAGCGGCCTCAACCCCGAGGAGCGGCTGGTGCGGCTCAGCCGCAACATGTGCCTTCTGCTCACCGCCATCCTGCACTTTATCCATGGCATGACGGACCCGGTGCTCATGTCGCTGAGCGCCTCGCACGTCTCGTCGTTCCGCCGCCACTGCCCGGTTCTGCTGGTGTCGGCGGGCCTCTTCGTGTTGCCCGTGGTCCTCAGCTACTCCCTGTGGCACCTCTATGACCTAAATACCTGGCTGTTCGCCGTCACCGCCTTCTGCGTGGAGCTCTGCCTCAAAGTGGTGGTGTCGCTGACCGTCTACGCCCTCTTCATGGTGGACGGCTACTACAACGTGCTGTGGGAGAAGCTGGACGACTACGTGTACTATGTCCGCTCCACGGGCAACGTCATCGAGTTTGTCTTCGGTGTCATCATGTTCGGCAACGGCGCCTACACCATGATGTTCGAGTCGGGCAGCAAGATTCGCGCCTGCATGATGTGCCTCCATGCCTACTTCAACATCTACCTGCAGGCCAAGAACGGATGGAAGACCTTCATCAACCGCCGCACAGCCGTCAAGAAAATCAACTCCCTGCCTGAGGTGAAGGGAAGTGAGCTGCGCGACATCGAGGACGTCTGCGCGATCTGTTACCAGGAGTTTGCCGCGTCGGCGCGCATCACTCCGTGCCACCACTACTTCCACACGCTCTGCCTCCGCAAGTGGCTCTACATCCAGGACACGTGTCCCATGTGCCACCAGAAGGTTTACATTGAGGAAGAGGCCCGGGACAGGACGCCGTTCTCCAACAACAACGGCTACGTTGCACCCGGCGAGGAACCGGGCCCGTTCATGGAGCCTGACGGGGCAGAGGCCGCTGCCGCTGGGCCGGAACCTGAGAATGAACTGCTGGAGGATAACGACAGTATTGAGTATGACGAGGACGAGTGGGCGGGACAGAACGGCGGTATGCCTGTAGAGGAGGACTACATTAATGATGACACCGACTCTAACGGGGATTGATCAGGGTTTAGAGAAATCTAATATATATTTGTTAAAAACATCTTAATATTTTCAACATCAGGGATGTCAGTTATTTTCTCTTTTTAGATTTGTTTCCTTTTTTGTTTGTCTTGGGGATAAGTCTTCTAAGGGCTCGCCATGGTGGAACTGCTATGATTGCGTGTGCCTACAGTAGGTGGTTGGGTGTCCCGAGAGGTGCAATTCAGTGGGAGAGACCTGCATTCCTCCTGTTTTGTTGGGATGCCGTTGGTCGTGTGTTTGCTGTTTTGACAAAGGTAAGCAGGAAGCTGAAAGGGCCTCCACCCGAGAGCTCTGCACCAAGAAGTGAGGTTTGATTAAAACGTGATGTGCTACTGTAATCACAGATATACCTCTTATTACTACTGGTCTGTTGTGTGACCTTGCTTAAATTGTGTACGTTATTGTACATGTAATAAAAATACAATTTCCTCTAGAAAAGAGAATGTTGTATTCAAAAGTGTTTTGAGAGATGCTACTTTTACTTGACTTCAAAAAGTCTTACCTGGAAAGTGAAACCGTTACACTGCAACTTTATGCTATTGCTTAGTGAACTGTACATTTCTCATACGGTGATCAAATGATTTTGGTTAATTATGCTTATCCATACTTGCAGTTTCAAAATGCACTTAATTTTACATTTATATCAATGCACTTCTCTAAGCACAACTCATCTTTTTTTTTTTAAGGCAACAGCTTCCAACTAAAGATTACAATTATTTTAAATGCTGTAGTATATTGAGACATCTAATATTATTGAAAAGCTGTACTTTGTTTGTTTCAGCGATGAAGGACTTATTTTCTGATTACTGGCTTAGTTGTTTGCTTTTTACTGAAAAGAACATCAGTTAATTTTGTTTAAAAAAATTGCAAATATTTATTTATGTAAATAAAATTCTTTAATATTGGTTGGTCCCTAAGAATATCATAACACGAGTGAAAATAGGATTCAATCTCATCTAAAACATCCAACAATCACCGTCCCATCACAAGTCAGAATCTTGAATAAACTTAATTTGAACATATACCTGTTCTGTGCTGATTTTTGTCCTTAAGTAGGAGGTAGTCTGAGAACAAATTTCACAGCGAGTGTCTGTCTGTTAACCCAAATTTCCAAATGCTGGTCAGTATGGTTCTGTTTTGTGAAATCATGTGAAATTAGTTTTGTTCCTTCTGATTGGAAGAGAACTTTGTTTTGGCTGATTGTTAATGTTTGGTGCTGTGGACATTTAATCTCCACTCCCTATCGGCCTAAGGACAAACAGGGTGGGCAACTGGTAGAGTAGATTTAAATGAAGTTTTATTCAACATCATGGCTTGTAGTGTCAAGTACAGTTTCTCACATGACATGGTAATATGCTGATGTTTAAGCAATAGTAAATACACCTTTTTTTTATCATCACAGGGCGTAAGCTTTGAGATACTCTAAAAAGTATACTGACAAGGAAAAAAAACAAACCTAGATGACAGATCATGTACAATGCGTTACATGCCACTGTTGCCTGACCTAATGTAATACTTAATGTTCCAGTTTCGCAAACACAGATTAAGGCTAGTTCTTGACTTAAAAAAAACCAAGCTCAATGGAAAACATCTGTTAGAGTAGATTTTTTGTCCAGGTCAGGGCTTAATCCGCAAAACCCAATTAGTCATGAAGTTTGGTACAGCAATTCATCTGCTGCAATAAAGTTGAATAGAACATCCTGTTTATACCACAAGATGGCAACATAAGGGCAGTTATATACCGGGTTTTGGACCCCTGAATTTTTATTGGGGGAACGCCTGGGGAAGTGAGACAACATTTAAGTGTTGCGGTTTTTGGAGGTTTGTAATGGCAGCGAAGCAACTCGGGAGGTTGTGGTATATAGCCGATTTACCACGTTTGAGGGCTGTATCCAGGCCACAGCCATTCGCTGTGGTTTATTATACCACACATCTAAATTTGCTTTACAAACACGGGAGGAACAGAGGTTCTCCACTTTGGGATCTTTTTGATATCCAACGCTTTTGAATGCAATTTATTTATGTGGACGCGCACGTGTCCGCACCCTTACGTGTTGCATTTTGGGAAATGTGGTTTACTATTTGAGGCGGAGCTCACTGATGGTCAAACTCAAAACGACGTCTTTGGATCGGTAGCTAGACAGTGGGACGACATAATAGAACACACATTGTCATAGAAATCTCGGTTGCGGAATATAAAGTTAGTAAAGCCGGAAGATTGAGGAACAATTAGAGAACCGGCATAATGGGCTACCCTATGGAGAAAAAAACGACTTGGTAGCAAGTGGAAGTAATCAATGAACGCTTCCTCAAGTCGACGAATCACCTCATGACATTGAACTGTTTTTTGGTCATTGGATATGGACGTTTACGGTAAAATTGTTAAATCGAAGCTGAAAGGAAAATATTTGATTTCGGGTCCGCGACTTGAAGTGAACTTGTGGTTCGCGTGCGGTTTGGTACAATGCTGTTTTTTTCGTGAGCTGTTCCATTCATGCAACATTTTATATAGCCAATCTAATATAGCTATATTGCTGTTGTTGAAATGCAAAATAATATAATTAGTTTCTACATGATGATACTAGCCTGAGAGTTTCTTTCCCCAAATACTGTTAATGAGGACGTTCGACTTAGCTAGCTAGGTCCATGAGAAAAAGTAACTTAGCTATTTTACGTTGTCGTTAACGTTAGCAGGAATACTGGCTGTAACGTATTAAGGTGGCTTGTGGTGTCTTGTGATGGTCACACTTGGCAATGTTGGCTTCTAGATAACAGTGGTTACTGTACAGTACTTACTAAAACACTTAGTGATTGTGCCAAATCGACATTCCGGGTTCGATCCACTGGTTTACAACTGGTCTTATTTTAAGAATTAGCATGAAAGTAGTGAAGAATCCAGCCGTCTAATGTAAATATTTTTCTGATATTCGCGTTTTTATTTGGTCGAAGTCATTGCTCCCATTTTGCCACGATGTTCAAGCTCTGTCTTCGGAGAGTTCTGCGGCCAACCGTCTCAACAAGAGCACTGCCCGAAAGTTTCACTGTGGAAAAGCCAGTCAATGTGTTCCACGTGCGGAGTTGTTTGCTGGGGACGCATGTACGCAACGAGCCGCGGGAGCCCCTGAACTCCCCCAAAAGAGCGAAAGAATTTATCTACAGCCTCCACGCCAAAGAAAGGACATGTTTACTCAGAGAACTGCAAAGCTTTGAGTCCATGGCTATAGCTCAAGGTAAGCTATAGGTACATGTGTTAGCACTTTTGCCGAACTCAATGTAAACATTGTCCCTATGCTGATGGATACAATATGTTTTTATATCATACGTGTTTAACTATTGGGGCCTTGGAGATAATTAGGCCTCAAGTTCCCAAAGCATTGTTTGGATGTGTTGCTCTGGGGGTTATGATACCCGGGAGGAGGCCTTTTTTTATTTATACTTCTTCCAAGGCGTTGCATGTAAATTACACAACCGTTTCGCGTGCTTTGTATTCCGTGCCCGCTTGTAAGTTGATTTGTTCTTATTCTACCAGTGCTGCCTGGGTGGTTTAACAATTTTCTTCTAACTAAGCTAATATGGCCCACTAGCTGTCATTTCCAATGGTTTGCTTGTAAAGCCGAGTGGCACAAGGGTGTTTTAGCAGAGCAAAAGCGGGAGCTAGCGAGATCCTATTGGGCAAGTTTTGTCATATGAACATGGGCTACTGAAGGCATAAACCATTTAATGACTTACTGTTTACATGATGACAGAGCAACAACAATAGAGTAAATGGAAGAAAAATATAGACACAAAAGAATATCGTTCCCAAAGGGCCATGGTGCAGTCAGTCTGGAATAGATGCTCTCTATGATGCAGCGGCAGTATTTTGAGAGGACCCAGGTTGGCATGCGACATTCGAGTTGACTTAAGAAGTAAAGTGTCTGTTATGAACCTCTAGAACACAGCTTTTCATTTTGGTATGATAACAGCAATGTTTACCTAGGCATGTTTTCTAACAAGCTCACCACTAACAATTACTAGGCTAAGCACACATCTGGTTGGTACAGAAATAACTGAAAAGGATAGGCTACTCACTGAGCTGGGGGTGAACGAGGATGTTTGAGGGGTTGGGACTGAGCTGTGAACAGTGAAGGGCGAAGATACATCAAAATGTATTTTAAAATAAGTTACCAAATACCTTAATTTTAAGTGTATCAAAATATACTACAAATACTGCAGCCACGCCATGTATTAGAATAAAGTACTGTATTTTTGTATTTTAAAAATACTTTTACAAGGGAGCATGAAATCACTTTGCCAACCTTCCATCTATGAGCCTATTTGATCTATCCCTTCACCAATACACTGACTCAGTTGATTAAGTAGACAATGTTTAATAGCAACAGCTTTTCTCTGCCTAACGAGTCATGCGATAAATCTGACATGCAATCAGTTAACAGATCAAATATTCACATATCCCTGTGATCACCCAGATGAAGGTTAGTTTTAAAGTAACCAACAGTTTAATGTTAAACTAACAGTTTGCTAATGACTCATAATTTAGTTACTCAGTGTTTGGTAATGAAGGGCCTACTTTGCATCAGCAAAACTGACTCAATGACGAACAAGTAATTCTTAAAAATACAGCTGATGGGACCTTTATTAATATCAACTAGTTTCTAAGTAATTGATCATTTGTTTGTATGTAATATATATGTATATAATATAATAATAAATGGTGTCAGGCAGTCTTTCATGCAGTAGTATGCAAAATCGTGATCCAAAATCGGGGATGGGGTGGGGGGGGTGAGAGTGTACTGAATGTGTGTGCGCCCTGTGGCCTACATTGCAGAGGTCGCTTTATCTACTGATGCCTTTAAGCACAACTAACTTTTCAAAAAGTGTGGCATTTAGATGTTGTCGATGAGGCTGGTTTTTCAGTCCAGCAAAAGAAAATTAACGCTCAACTGGAGCGGAGGATGGGATGATTGTGTTAAACCTCACAAAAAGGTGCTTGATTAGGGGATACTGCTCCAAAGATGCCAAGTACAAGTTTATCACCTTTCACCTTCTTCGGGTATGGATCAATTTTCTGTTCTGATCTCATGCGTTTGCCTCTGCCTCTGTCAAGTCAATAGCTAATTTTGAACAGCAGTGCGCACTGCAGCCGCTTGCAGGGGGAGGCAGCTGTTAGCTTTTTTTTTTAAGCTTGTGCCTAGCTACGTAGTAAATCAGCAACAGCTGCTTGTTAGCTTGCTTTTGGTGAAACATTGAATATTACGTGGGCTGCCAACTTAGATTGTTTCACCAGTCCTTCAAAAAATTTGGACTGAAGTCTCAGGGAGCAAGCTTGGCTAAGCTATAAACCCCACTTGTGCAACAACACATGAAAAACGAAATGGCTTGCAGGAGCATACCAACAGCTTTCAAAATAGATCTGACATCAACCAGAAAAACTGTTGATTAGCCCTGTTGTCAAGAAAGCATTTTCCTTGTTTAATGCCCTTCTCTGTTGCCTAAACCAACGTAAAGGCAGCACATAACATCCACAACGTCAGCATTAATAATAGACCAACTTGTCTTCCAGCAAAAATCTCTGCTCAATCATTCCACATGGTCTCGATTAATAAAGCATAATAACAATCCCTGAATATATAATGACAAATAAAATGTCTGCATACCTTACGGTCTTGTCAACCATCTATCCAAATCAAACAGTTTCATTATAATTTGTAGCAGACAGCATAATCTGAAACAAAACAAACAGTAGGGGGCTTGCTGGTTTAGATTTGGTCAAGTCTGGATGTCTTTGTGGATGTTAAAGTAAAGGAAAATATGAAATGCATTTTACAGTATTTTTTTGGCAGCAACTGTATATTTCTTTAGCTTTAAAATTGTGGGTGTTATATACCGGACTGGCATTGGTTTAGGCTGTAGGGGAACATTTTTAAATGGAGTAAATGTGTTGTAAAAGTTAAATGTGGTGTTTTGTGTGATATGTCTTAAGTATTTTGGGACATGCTGGTGTGATTGTGAGCTTTATCAATCGTGTGAATTTTCCTTAACTTTGAAGTTCCACATGGCAGGCATGCAGTGTCCATTGCAAATACTGTTGTTTGGTGCTGCATTGTCAGCATTTGGCAAAGGCTTTCTATGTTGTCCCTGGAGCAGTCTTCTCATTCAAACCTATGCTGCACCATACTCCGTAACTTACTTTAAAAATTAAATCAGACTTTTCAATCATATTTGGATGCCACCCCCTGTTCTCTTTATACGGTACTCTGTTCTTTTCTATGGTTTAAGCTTTCATCTCTTTCACTTTCCCTCCCACTGAGCCCAATTAAGCTGATCTGTTCTGTCTCTAATATGCCACTTTGGTACAGGCTCACTGTCACGGGTCTTGCTCATGTGACATTGACTCCCATGCATTTCGGAAGTTTAATCAACATTTTTAATACGCTCGTTTGGTTGAGCAGAGCCGTGTACAGCAGAGTTCTGACCATTTTACATAAATGTTATATAAATCTGGGTTTGGGTTGACAATAGTAAAAATGATATTGCTCTGTCGATACAAAACTGTCCAATGTTATGAATAACACTGAATACAATCGATCAGTCGCTAAGTTCAGCTTTAGGCTTTTTGACCACGTTGTCCATCAGCACAAACAAGCTGATCGTTAATTAAAACTTTCCCTACATGGCATTCATTTGTATTGAAATGGCATGCTAGATCCTACACAACCTTTTTTACTGGAGGTAAAATGTGCCCTATACACTCGATATTTGATTAGTAGCCTACAGCTTCTTTCACATTTTGTTTCAACTTTAATCCCCAGAGAAGTTTAGGAACAGTAACCTTTTCCAGAGCCTAATCCAGACCCTCTCAAATGCCAACCATGTTCTTTTGGGGCATGTGTAACCGATGGGCTCCGCCACCAAGTGTTTCAAGTGTCAAGGCAGGCTTCTGTTTATTTCCCATGGAACTGCTAAATGTCGTTTTCAACACCGATGTCCTTGTCAGTCGGTGAAGGGGGGAATTGAGCACAGAATCTTACAAGCATTTCAAAGGCAACACGTGTGCATTTTTTCTTGCATGTTGGTCAGCAAGGTTAAGAGCAGTGCACAGTTGTTTCGTCTTCTACCATATTTCCCCACTGTTTTCTCCCCTGCCAATTTCGTGTTGTCTAATCTGTGTGAGGGTCAAAGATCGAGAGAAATTTCCTCCAAGTACAAGCACAGAGGGGAACACGTTCACCAGCTCCATTGAGGGGCCCCAGATGTGAGCAATTTGATTATTTCCTGTGGTTACGGGGCATGAAAATTGTGATTCATGAGAATAGATATCATGAATCACACATGGGCTTCCCTCTTATTTAAAGTTAACAAAATCATAGTATAAATTCACGCTCAACATTTGAAATGTTCGCTTTTCAATTCAATATGAAACAACGTAGCAACAAGAAAACAATTCCTACATTTTTCTACAGGACAACTGCAAAAAAATCTAATTCCGAAGACTCCTAGAATGGCTTTCCCCAGAGGTTTTAGGCTAACTTCCTGAATGATCCGATTTCCATATTGTCTTATATCTCCAATAAAAAAGAAAAAGCAGAGGGGCGAGCGACTTAGCAAGCTAAATATACACATGTTTTTATGTTTGTAGTTAGCTTTACATTCTAGCCTATGATTCAGCTATACTATAAGGATGGATTACGATCCACCTGTCTGTCACAAGCTGCTGGTGGTACACCACCATGGACCACTGTGTCTCCATAGGATGATTATGCAAGAGGTAGGGCTTCTTTTTTTTTTTGTTGGTTCTCACCTGACTCATTTATTTCAGGGTACGTGGCGTTAGCTGCTCCATTTAACCTGCTATGGCGCAGGTTTGTACCAAGACTACACGTTCTGTAGAAATTAGCACTGCTATCAGGTGGCCCATTCTGTGACTTTTTATTTCAAGTGTGAACTCCGAGCTGGCTATAGTTACCTTATGTAACCTTCAGGTTTGAATGTTACGGACTGTGCACAATTCGCAACGATATATGGAGCTTGAGCAATTTAAATAAAGAAATGGATTCCCAGTTTTTTTTCCCTAACAGTTGTGCAGAGTTGGTAGAATATTATTGAAAAATGCTGTTAAGACTCACAGGTGTTCTACTGTTAGATATCAGCCGTTCGATATAGTGTTTGAAATAATGATCGCATACCCAGTTGTCAAGGGAGAGAGTAATTCAATTATTTATGGCAGCATTAGATAGTCTTGTTCATGAGGTTACGGAGGCGGTCTTCCTTACACAACCTCAATCTCAACTCACTCAATCTCAAAGAAACTTCCGGTTGTACCTCAGCTTTATAGACATCCCAACTGAATACACATTAGCCCATTGGCTATTTACTGTCGCGCTTTGAATAAACGTGGCTTCCTATGTACAGCTCAACAGATGGTCTGTTGCTATCTAAACATAACAAGCATACACTTAGCGTTAACTCAGAAGCGTTAACTCAGATGTGAAGACACTACATAATTTGGTATTCAAAAATTTTCTGTTTTGGTTATGAGGAGAATCTAAATCACTTTTTAAATGTACATATTTAAGGAAACAAAATGTAAAGACAAGGTGTGTGTAGCCTTAATATTGACTGTGTGCGAACTGCATATAAGTCCTCATATAAGTTATGTTCTCAGAGTTATGGACACATTTCTGCAGTAATTTCACAGTCTCTTTGACATCAGTGAACAAAGCATAGAAGCATAGTGCATGCAATTAAGATTTTTTGTGTAGTTTGCTTCATGTATCCTGTGCAAATGACTATTTAAAAACTTGACTTGATGGCATATTTCCATGTCATTAGTTCTGAAAATAATACCCTCGACTTCTTTTTGTAAATAATTGGCCCTCGGAATAGACGAGCGCCTGTCCAATTGCGTCCTGACATCAGGTACTCTCTCCCTGTTTTCTGACGGTTTTGGGTTGAGGGAGCCAGTTCCTCAGAACTGAGACAGCAGGCAGATGGTGCATTCAACTACCACAGACAGCTCTGTCATTTGGTTGTTTCAGATGGACCACTCCAGCTAAGCTCTGAGGGGGAAACAAACAACTTGTCTTCGCAACACTGTTGCTGCCTGCTGTGCCAGTGTCTCTAAAAGGTAATTTAGTGCCAGCGGTTAATATGGCTACACAATTATATATGGAGTTTAGGTTACACTAGTTCTACTAAAATCACTTTTTAAAATGAAAGTTGTAAGATATTTGTCCATTCTACTTATCAACCAAGTATTTTCTCCTCGCTTGGCCGTACAATAATTTAATGACACCAATAAACCTTTGATGTGACACATGGCTTTGTTTCATTAGTTTATACTAGAGCCCGACTGATATATAGGTTGACCGATATTATCGGTAAATATTAGCAGTTTACCAATATATTTGTATCGGTGATATTTTCACCGATAAGAGACCGATATATTTGCTTGCCATTCATCATTTTCTGTCTGAAAGAGGGCGCGCTTTCACTGGATACAAGTTTGAGCACTACAAGAGGACATCATCTAAACTTTAAAACAGTGGGACTGTAGAGAAAACGAGCTGCATATAAAGGTGAGTTGAAAACAGCTTTCCGGTGTAAAAGTCCCACCCAAATGCACACAAAATTTAACCTTGCATAAAGTTTTTACAATTAATCTAGATAGCCGGTATGGCCAAACTCAGTTACTGAGTAGCACGCTAACTACGCTACTGTAGCTAACTACTGAAGCTATATTGTTTCTGAATTTGCCTTTTAAGTAAAGTGCCTGTAGTGTTTACTACTCCAGCTCTGCCATGAAAATATTTTATAAAACTTGTGGTTTTCAAAAAGTCAACACTTGTGATTCACCATTTCCATGACATTTACTGTACTTAGCTAACTAATGTTAGCTCTCTGGGACTGGTAGCACACTGAATAGAAACGTAGTGCATGCAATAAGAGAGCACCGCAGTTTTGGGCGAAACCATTTACCTTGGAAAAGGTTGAGATAAATGTTTTTCCTTTGTTATCAAATTAATAAGAGCATACCGTCATTGTAGCAAAGCTGTAAATAAAATGTCTTATTACATTTTTATTTTGTTCTATTTGAAAAAAACAATGATATGGATTTCTAGTATTGCCTATCTCCCTTATTTGGAGACTAGTGATGGGCAGGTCGACTCTTTCTGCTGACTCTGATCTTGTCGTAATAGAAAAATCTGCAGATATTATCGGTATCGGCAAATATTTCCCACTCAAAATATGTATTGGGTACAAAAATCCCATAGCTGTCAGGCTCTAGTTTTTACCAACCTATTTGAGTTTCACTGCTGGAAAAGAGCTTCTGTACATTTCCTGTTTATCTTCAAGCCCATGTCTTCTGGTTAGGACTTAAGACCATCCACTTGATATTTTCTTCTCTCTGAAATGTCCCTCCTTGCATACAAATCGTTGGTTTAGAAGACAAAATAATACTGACAATGAATTCTATTCCAGGGAAACAGCAGTGTATCCCTGTTCCCAAACAACTTGTTGCACACATGAACCTAATTTTGTTCAGGAATGTGATTGGTGGTGACATGTCTGAGGTGAGGTGAAGTCATTTTAAGAATGTTGTGTTGTGTTGGAGGATATTGGCCAGTTGAATGGGGAGGTCATGTGACTGTAACCCCCCCAATTTTGTTTTCTGCAGCCCACACTAAATGGCTGTTTTCTGTAATGACCAACTGTGCACTCCTGACCAGATTGGCCTGCTGTTGTAATCCATTAATTACATTATTCAATGGAATCTACATTAAAGGGATTTTAATAGATAGGTAAAAATGACGTTTCCTTTCTTCCTGGGTCTGGAGAATGTTATATTTGTTATAACGGGTTAATGCTTTGCTGACTTCCAGCAACATTTTTGGATTTTCTTTTCAAAACCTTACTCTTACTCTTACTAAGAAAACCTTATGGAAAACGTTGTTAAACATTTTAATCTGGAATGTCACTGCCAGCCTACACACTGTTGCACCTGTGGTACTAATCTAGCAATCATTTCTAGAGCTCCACCCAAACCAGGCATTTGATTTGTTGGACACTGACAGTAAGGTTCCACCCGTGTTTAGCTCTTAGTCATTGAATTCCTCAGGCCTGTATAGGGAAGCCTGGTTTTTGATGAGGGTACCGTTAAAGCAACCCAGCCCTCTGTCTTTGGTTTCTTCTACAGAAATAGGCCCCAACTGTCTCGTGTGTCCTTGACCTTTCCAAACCACAGTCACTTTCTGTTTATTGCTGTGCTGGGATATGGGTTTTTAAAACTGAATTATACACTACAAAAAATGCTTCTGCCCAAATAACTTAAAAATAATTAAATGAAGGAAAATTCAAGCCCTTGTCGCTATTGGGATGTGAAAATGTTGCTTGTAACCACACAAATGTCTGGAAACAAGCTTCATAATCTAATTCAGACAATAAAAAATCATAACTTTCTTGTTTTCAAACTTTTATAATTTAATGTCTTTAATTTTGTCGAATTATTTTTCTTTTGTGGAATTACTTTGTGAATTATTTAGTTCGTTCTGCTCGAACTGCCAAAAAAATATCTGCATTATGCCACTGCTAGTAATTCTAGACCTGATGCTAACACTACTAGACCTACTTCAGTCATGCCTACTACTACACCTACTTCTACTGTCACTAAACATACTACTACAATTGCAGGTACTCCTACTCATGTAACTACTAGCCTACTACACTGGTACAACTTTTGCTTCTGCTGTTACACCTACCACTTCTACTAACACTCATTGTCGGCCTATAGTAATAGCTGCTTAAAGCAAAATGTTTTTACTGGTTGAATTTTGTGGTTTTTAGATATTCAGCAGGTAATTTGCAATGAACCAAACACAGTATCCATACAAGCATTATAATTCAAAAGATGCAAATGTTGTTTGTGGTTGCGACCTGTCTATGATAAGTCATGTGTTTTGCCTCAAGGTTGTGTTCATAACCTTTCTGTGACAATGTTTGCAAAAAGAAAGCAGTCTATATTGTGTATTCTAAAGTAGTTCAATCAACGTTATGCAGTTAAAAACATTGTTTATATTTGTGCTGGAGGTTTACACCTCGGTGCCAAGGATTTTAGGAGAAAAAGCATGAATGCTGATTGGGACCTGAAAGATTTCCCCCAGTGTGCATAATTTTGCAGCTATTCATTTTAATGTTTTTGATGTTCGTGTCTTTCAGAGACACAAGAGACTTCACCGCTTACGCGAGCTCAGATCAAATACGGTAAGAGAATTCTTATCTCATGAGGATAAACCTAATGTTTTTGTACCATACAGATATTTATAGCTGAAATGTTTTCAGTGGAATCAAAGGGTACTGTGCTTCCATAGTCACATTATATACCCTACAGATAAGATTTACTAAAATGTCTCATCAGCTTGTTTACACATCGATTCTGTATAATGAGGGGAAAATGTTTGAGTCGGCTATTAAAAATGAATCTTCAATTGACCCTAACCTACAGCTTTTAGCTTTCAAGCTGTGCTGAGCTAGTCTTTTGTCCAAGCTCTCTGGCAGTATGAAAATGAGGATTTTCCTGAATGTCAAAACACCTCCATAAGCATAAGGTAGATACAGGCAATAAAGCACAAACCAATGTGTCAATCCGTGACAGGTGGATCTACTGGCTGTCTCTTACACCACTGATCTGGAACATTCCTTTTCATGTGACGGACAACCTCAAAGTCAAGTTGATATAAACATCTATATATAATATGTTTCTTTAATAGTGTGTACCATCTTGGTTGCAGTGCTTCTACACAATGCGATCCCCTTTATTGGTTTTGGATTCTTGGACAATGCCATCATGATTGCAGCAGTAAGTGATATGGCTTTTTTTAGGTGGCTAGGTTCGTTTGTATTGTTTAATTTGAATTAGCTTTTTAATAATTTCACATTTCTTTTTCTGAGTTATTACAGGCATTTGGGATGAATGAGTGTTGAAGCATGTTTGTTTTTGTGAAGACCTTTTGATTAACTAATGCCAGAAACAGTTGTGAATGTGAATATTTCCACTTTTCTCTTTTAGGGAACCCAGATTGAACTATCCATAGGAGTCACCTTTGGAATATCAACCATGGCAGGTAAGGGTCAATGTAATCTAAAACTTAAAATGAATCATTTGTTGATTTTGAATGCTTTTCAACATACAGGAACGGGTCAATAATTTTCTTCCGTGTGACAATGATAATTCAGTCGCTGCCCCATATTGTGTTATGGATTGTATTGCAATTTCCAACTTTTAATGTTTTTTGGGGGACTTTTGCTATCTCATTGGACAGGTCACTTGTAAAACAGAATGTCTTAAGCTCTTTCTTGTTTAAATAAAGATAACATTTTGATTTTGACCCTGTCCCTTCTCTTCTGTTACAGCTGCAGCTCTTGGAAACCTGGTGTCAGACCTTGCTGGACTAGGGTAGGGGGACCTCTGTCTGATATTTAGACTGATAATAGATCTGTCCGTCTTGCTAGCTCTTCAGCAGCGTTGTCACTCGCTAATAGGGCTATGCTTTTTTTTTCAGGCGGATGTAATATTGAACCACTGATACAAGTTGGCGTGACTAATTTGGCTGTGTTTCTCATGTTGTCTGTCTTGTGGGCAGTCTAGCAGGATACGTGGAGGCCCTGGCCTCAAGGCTGGGGATGCAGGTTCCTGACCTGACCCCGAAGCAGGTAGACATGTGGCAGACCAGGGTCAGCTCCCACATGGTGAGTGGATAAAATAAAGATTGTTTTATTGTCTGGTCTACTCCTGGATGAAATATTGTAGTTTGGGCTCAGGGAAGTGATTAGCTGGGTTATCTATCCTTGTTTTATACAGCCCGGTTTCCACAAGAGTTGGGACGCTGCGTAAAATGCAAATAAAAAACACAAGGCAATGACGTGCAAGTCTTTTATTCCTATATTTAATTGAAAATGGTACAAAGACAACATATCAAATGTTGAAATTATGACACTTTATTGTTTTGGGAAAAATACATGCCCATTTTGAATTTGTTGCCAGCAACATGTTTCAAAAAATTTTGGACCGGGGCGTGTTTACCACGGTGTTGCATCACCTCTTCCTTTCACATACCAAGTGTTTGGGAACTGTGGAGACCAATTGCTGTAGTTTTGAAAGTGAAATGTATTCCCATTCTTGCTTGATATAGGATTTCAGATGCTCAACAGTTTGGGGTCTCCTTTGTTGTATTTTTTGTTTCATAATGCGCCAAATGTTTTCAATGGATGACAGGTCTGGACTGCAGGCAGGCCAGTTTAGCACTCAGACTCTTTTATTACAGAGCCAGGCTGTTGTAATACGTGCAGAATGTGGTTTAGCATTGTCTTGCTGAAATAAGCAAGACTTTCCCTGAAAAAGACGTCATCTGGATGGCCGCATATGTGCTTTAAATCCTGTATATATTGTTCAGCATTAATGGTGCCTTCACAAATGTGCAAGTCACCCATGCCATGTGGACTAATGCACCCCCATAACATCATGGTTGCTGGCTTTTGAACTGTGCGCTGATAAGAAGCCAGAGGGTCCCTCTCCTCTTCAGTCCGGAGGACGTGGCTTACATGATTCCTAAAATAATTTAACATCTTAAATGAGCTTGGGCCCAGAGTAGTCCGTGATGGTTCTGGATCTTGTTTATGTACGGTTTCTTTGCAAGGCAGAGTTTTAACATGGATTTGGGGATGTACTGTGTTCAAACAATGGTTTTCAGTGTTCCTGAGCCCATGCAGTGATTTCCACTACAGAATTGTCTGTTTTAAATGTGGTGTCACCTGAGGGCCCAAAGATCATGGTCATCCAATATTGGTTTTTGGCCTTGTCCCTTGCATACAGAGATTTCTCTGGATTCTCTGAATCTTTTAATGATATCATGTACCGTAGATGATGAGATCCCCAGACTCTTGGCAATTTTACATTGAGAAACGTTATTCTTTAATTGTTGCACTATTTGCCCATGCAGTCTTTTACAGAGTGGTGAACCCCTCCCCATACTCACTTCTGACAGACCCATTCTCTCTGGAATGATCTTTAAATACCCAATCATGTTACTGACCTGTTGCCAATTGAACTAATTAGTTGTGTGATATTCCACCAGGTTTTGTTTTTTAGGGAATACACATCTTTTCCAGTCTTTTGTTGCCCCTGTCCCCACTTTTTTGAAACGTTGCTGGCATCAAATTCAAAGTGGGCATATATTTTCAAGAAACAACGTCTCAGTTTCAACATTTGATATGCTGTCTTTTTACTATTTTCTATTGAGTATATGGTTTATGTGATTTGCACATCATTGCATTCTGTTTATATTTACATTTTACGCAGCGTTTTTAGGAAACGGGGTTGTAGCAAGATGCTAAATTCTGATATGAAGAACATGCATGAAACGTCCCATTGGAGAATGTCCTAACATGTAGTATTCTCCCCTTGTGTGTGCAGGGAAAAGGCATTGGAGTCACAATTGGATGCATTCTTGGGATGTTCCCCTTGTTCTTCCTAGGCGATGATGATGAGGAGGAGATCAAGAGAAAGGAAACAAAAAGCAACTCTGTAGATTCTTAACAGCATGTGTAATGTCTCTATAGTCTCAGGTTTAATAGTGTCAAGCATCATCAAACTGATTTAAAGCTAAGATCTGCATAAGGTGAAACTGCACCGCGGTCATCTGAGGCACAGGTTACTTTCTTGCAATTATGTCATAGTACATACTCTGTGGTTATCCCGCATGCAGTGATGTCAGAAGTGAAAAAACATGTTTGAAGTTAGCGTCTTTGACGCAAACCGACGTGGCTGCTTTTACAGCTGATGCCAGCTATCAGATATTTGACTCTAAAATATTCTATTTCATAGTCTGGAGGTTAATTATAAGAGCCACTAGGCCTTATAACACCTCGCAACCGGTATCTCACGTTGGTTCTGAATGAAGAAATTTTTGTTTGAAATGTCAGTTGTTGCACTAATTTCTAAAATATAGGATATATTCAAAAGATGCATATTTCTGTTAAGGTTTTATTTGTACTATATGCTGTTTTAACCATTTAACTTTTGATTTTGTTTGCTAACAATGTAAAGGGGTTTTTAGCAGTACCACAAACCCAGTTTTTCAGAGGCATGATTACAATTACAATGTCTACTATACGCACAATACACTTACTAGGCATAATCTCTTGCGTTCCTTGCATATCTGAGTCTTAGGATGCCTATCCAGAAAGTTGATCGATTTCCCATTGATTGATTGATTGATTGATTTCCCATTGCCTTGATTTATTTTAGCAAAGCCAATTTTCCCAGTCCATACCATGAAGTGCCTCACTTTATTTTCCGTTCACTCTGATCAAATGTCTCTTTGATGTTTTTAAAACAAGCACAAGTGGTTTTCCTTTGTGTTGATGTATTTCACTTTGAAATTATTCATTTTGTTTTGAAGAAATTAAGGAAAGAAATAGGTTAATGAAGTCGGCTGATCAATAAAGAGTAGAACTACACATGTAATACTCTAAATGGTTAGATTTGTGCACAAAAGAAAAGCAATACAATGTTTAATTACAATTACTGCAGCTGTTATTCAGTTGCCAATATTATGAATTTAGGATAGTAATTGATTTTGTTTCTGATAGACCACCTTTAGTTGTATTGTGTTGTTTGTTTATGGATTTTTTTATTTTTACCTCTTCTGATTTTTCATCAAATACCGTAACTGCATGATTGAAAATCTCACTAGTCGTCAAACTGCAGTGCTTTCTCCTGAACTGAGATTCATTTTCATAATGGCCTATACTATTCTATCTACAACTACCAAATGCAAAGGACTTGGGTGTGACAAATGGAGAAAAAAAAGGCACCTTTGTGTTACAAGTGTTGATAATTATGGTCAAAGTAAGGTAAATGAAAGTTATTTTCTCATATTTTTGCCATTTAGTCTTGATCTCACTCCTGCAGTAGATGCTAAGTTTTATTTGCCTCACCTGCCCTCTGGTGGACAAACAATATTCTTTGTCCACCAGGGGGCAGGTTACTCCCACCACTACTATACGTCCTGACGTCCACTCTTGTCTTGCTGATTGTACCTGTGTTAAGGGATTTGCTGGGTACTCATTGTCTCATCAATGCAGCCTTCAGCTGCTTTAATGCGACAAAGGCCATATGCTCCATCTGGTCTGTCCTCTTTGCTGTTTGTCTAAATACTTTGTTTCAAATCCAGAACCTTATGTCATACCATCAGCCACTGTCCCTAAGGATTTTAGCTCTAGGATGTTTTGCTTTTTTTGCTCTTTTTCTCCTTGTATCTTCATTGGATTTCTATGAATAACTCCGTCCTCAAAAGTTTCTCTCAAACATGCTAATTTAGTTCTTAATTATCTTTTGGTCGTCTATTTTTCCCATTAAATATAATTCATGGGAACCACCATGGCGTTGCTATCTGACTACCTTCTCTGCTCTTGGTCCACCATTATGGTTTAGTCCCCTCCCATCATGGCATCCATCTCCCCTCATCTCTTTCCTTTCTATGGATCACCATGAATGAACATGCTAGAGTCTTCTGCAAATTAGACAACTATAACTGGAGTATGACTTAACACTCTTCCTCACTACCATGTGAATGACAGCTACATAAAATGTATCAGTGCTGCTGTGTTCAGATGGTTTGTATTTGTATGAATAATTCTGCACACTGATGACTGCCGTGGAATAAAAATGATGTAAAAAGACTAGGTTTGAGTGTTCTTGTATATTGCAACAGATTATTAAAACATGAAGTGTATATGACTTCTGTATCCCTTTCCACTCCTCTGCTTGTAGCCTGTGCAAATGCTGACGGGGTGGTCTGCTTCATCCTACCCCAGAAATACAAGCCGTCCAGGGGAACGCCGAGGTTTCTCACTGTTTATTTAAGGATACGACCATACAACCGTCGAGATTCATTGTTAGATCTGCCAATAAAACTGTCTTGGGTCCTAAAATGTGCACCAAAGCAAAAAGTTGAGTCATCTTATGTCAGAAACGCATGCTTCCATATAGTAGCTAGTTTTGAGGCATCTCAATGTTTAATTGAAATATACAACTGTCATCAGCATAACAGTGAAAATTGACATTGTGGTTCTGGATGACATCTCACAAGAGGCAGCATATATACTGAAAACAATAGTGGTCCCAAAACCCGAGCCCTGAGGAACACAACATACCTTTGATTTGTCAGAGGACATGCCATCCACACATGGACTGATATCTTTCTGATAAATCTGATCTAAACCAGGCAAGAGCGTGTCCGCGTAGTCCAACATGGGGTTCCAATCTCTCCAAGAGAAGGAAAAGCAGCACTAAGCTTAAGAAGCAGCAGCATGGATGCAGAAACTTTGTTGGAAGCCATTAAAGGTAATTTACTACCTTCACGAGTGTAGTCTCAGTGCCATGATTGGGTGTGAAACCGGACTGGAACGTTTCATAAATATTGCCTTCAGGAAGGTGAGTTGTGGGGAAACTGATTTTACTAAGATTTTTGAGAGGAACGGGAGGTTCGATACTGGTCTATAATTGCTTAATATATCCAGATTAATTTTTTTTAGGACAGGCTTTATTTCTGATACGTTTAGTGTGTTTGGTACACATCCGGAGGATAGGGAGCAATTTATTATGTTCAACATCGGCAGACCAAGCACAAGGAACTAGCTCTTTAAGTAGTTTAGTTGGAATCCGGTCCAGTTGACAATTGGGTTTAGAGCTCATTACTAATTTAGTGAACCAACCCCCCACCACTGGGGCCCATTCACATTCACCCATCCCAATCATCCCCACCCCTGCCAACTACAATGAAACTTTCAATCCTGGAGAGGGACGTTAACATTCTTTTCAAGACCCCCGAAAAGCAGCAGGACCTGACAATGTCTCCCCATCCACCCTAAAGCACTGTGCAGATCAGTTTTCTGCTAAGTTTACTGACATCTTCAACAACTCACTGGAGACATGCTGCATCCCGTCTTGTTACAAGTCCTCTATCATCATCATCCCAGTCCCCAAGAAGCCAAGGATCACAGGAATCAACGACTACAGGCCCGTTGCCCTGACCTCTGTGGTTATGAAGTCATTTGAACGCCTTGTACTGTCCCACTTCAACACCGACCCTCTACTAGATCTACAGCAGTTTGCCTACAGAGCCAACAGGTCTGTGGACAACGCGGTAAACATGGCTCTTCACTTCCTACTCCATCTGGACTCCCCTGGAACCTACGCCAGAATCCTGTTTGTGGAATTCAGTTCCGCATTCAACACCACAATTCCCGCTTTGCTCCAGGACAAGCTATTCCAAACGGGATCGGCATGCAGGTGGATCACAGCCTTCCTGTCCAACAGAAAGCAGCATGTGACGCTGGGGAAGCACCTGTTTGACCCCCTGACCATCAGCACTGGCTCCCCTGAGGGCTGTGTCCTGTCCCCCCTTCTCTTCTCCATGTACACCAACAGCTGCACCTCCAGTCACCACTCTGTCAAGCTCCTGAAGTTTGTGGATGACACCACCCTCATCGGACTTATATCTGATGGAGACGAGTCTGCCTACAGGTGGGAGATTGACCATCTGGTGTCCTGGTGCAGGCAGAACAACTTGGAGCTCAACAGCCTTGTTACGAACTCTGTGGCTCTAGTAGTCTAGGGTGGATGGTACAGAGACCCGTAACAAAACTCATGAAAATTAGTGTAGTGTAAATGAACAGTGAGAACAAACGACACAGACAACCAAAGCTACCGTCAAACATAAAACGTTTATTATAAACACATGGTAAAGGGGGAAGGGAAAAGGGGCTGAGCTGAACCCAAGAAATGAAATAATAGTCAAAACACCCCTAAACTGAACTTGCCTGCCTCAAGAACCGCTTAGCTGACTACTAACCAATACAAAAATACAGTGGGTGGTCCACTCAGTTCTAACTAGTGTTTTTAGGCAAAGTTTTCCTACGGGTTGTGTATGCCCAAGGGCGACTTGCTAAAAAAAACCTTTTCCCAGGGACACAGGGACAAACAAAAACACAGGTTGAACGAGGACTAAATAGCACACAGCAAACAACTGACTAGACAACACCAAACAAAACACCACAGCAATACATACTCACATGAAACAGGACGAAGTGAGATGTATGCGCTAAACTAAGTGATGTATGAATGAACGAAGTGTCTGTCTATCAAAAAAAGGTATGTATCTCAAGAATGTCTATGTCCATGTGGGGTCAATCAAAAAAAGTCTCTCTGGGAGAACCAACTGACTGGGTTTTTAAACAAGGGATGTGTGATGTGATTGGGTAATGGAAAAAAGGAATTAGGAGGGTTGTCCACTGATTGGTCCACCTCAGCAGTCAGGCGCTGCACTCATGACTGCCAGGTGGGAAACACCAACGAGCACAATCAGGAACATAAGGGACACCTGGGGAAAAGTCAGGAGGGGAAAAAACACAAACGCGCATACAGGGCACAAGGGCAGGCTGCAGCGCTTCATCTGCTCTGCAGTGAGGGTGATTGGCTGTAATCTACACACCTCCAACACACCTCCAGGACGTGGAGGCGAGCGGGCGAGCTGATCCCATTCTGCTCTCCCGTCTGGCAGAAGGCTGAGGTCTATCAGGACCAAAACCTCTCGCCACATGAACAGTTTCTTTCCTACAGCAGTAGGCCTCATGAACATGCCCCTGGAACCAAACTGACTATAGCCCGCTCCCAACATACACACACACCCAAAACCCTCAATGGACAAATCTATTACCCCTCCCCACATAAACAACCCACAACTGGACAAAATCCTGCACCTTACATATACTTTTTTGTTATTTTTAGTAATTAATCAATGCACAGTCTACTCCATTGTTCTCATTTGTTTTTACTTCAATTTTTCCTTTTGTATTGTATTGAATAAAACACTTTTTGATTCTGATTTCTGATTCTGAATGTGTCGAGCGAAACAGGGTGAAAAAATGTGAGTGTCCCCATTGATACCAGGTCAGGGCAGTTCTGTGCGTTCTCAGGACAACTGAGTTTTTGAGGACTATGCCTATTCAAGGAGTCTGTTATTTATTTTCTAATGGTGATGATCTTTTCATAAAATTTCATGTATTCATCACCGCTGAAGTGAAGACCCACTTCACTTGTTGAGCATTGCTTTTTATAATAGGCTGATTGAGCAACCTCGTTCCTTCTTTAATGATGCTTTTTGGAACTAACGCCTGGGCCGTGTGTAACATGTCTTCTGTATCTTCATCATTGGGCAAATCTGTGACACTGAAACGTGTTTTGAGAATTGCCTATTTCCTTCTCTGCCAAAGGCCTAAGCTATTGTTGACAATGGCATTTTGTTGATCACATTTTTTACTCACAAGCTGCATTTACACTAGCCCAATTCTGATCCAATATTTAGACTTGACCAATTGGCTCAGTTGTTCTGCCAATAATCTAGCCAAATATCAATTGCAATGGTTGTGAAAATGCCTTTCTGTATGACTTTAATTGTCTTCTATTTCAATACAGTATTCCGAATCCTAAACATTTACCACTGACTAGATTTTGGAGCCTTGGTTCTGTCAACAGGTGTCAGTGTGTCACTACTGTCTTCACTCTATTATGTAAATCTGGATGATTTGCATATCTGTCACACTTAAAGAGTCCAGTGTTGATCAGTGACTGTTCAGTCCTTTCAGAGACACTGACACACAGTACAATGATGATGATGTCAATGATTCTACTGGGGACCCTGGGGCTCCTTGTTCAGGGTAAGAGACACTTTGACCAACTTAGATTCATTCATCATGGGACTTGGTTCACACAGACACATTGTGAATGATTATATGTATTTAGAGTATCAGTATTTACGTTTGGACATCAGATGCGTTGGTAGATGGTCAATTTGATAACCAAACTTACCAGTTCTTTCATATTTATTTACTTTTTCAGAATCTTCTGCAGATGTAATCCTGACCCAGTCTCCTAAATCTCGATCTATTAGTCCAGGAGAGACTGTGTCCATCAGCTGTACAACCAGTTCAGATGTTGGTAATTATCTCCACTGGTACCTGCAAAAACCTGGAGAAGCTCCTAAACTTCTAGTTCGTTATGCCACAACCCGTCAGTCAGGTATTCCAGATCGTTTCAGTGGGAGTGGATCTGGTTCTCAATTCACTCTGACCATCAGTGGAATCCAGGGTGAAGATGCAGGAGATTATTACTGTCAGCAGAGTAGCAACACTCCATTCACACAGTGTTAGAGTGTTGTACAAAAACCTCCGTCAGTTAAAGAGGAACTGCTCTAAAACCTACAAAGCTAATAAACCTTTATAGTTAGTTAATCAAAATACAATGAAATACAACACAATAATGTGACTAGACTTTACAATTTAACTTTATATATTTTATTAATTTAGCAGAAGTCAGAACTCCCTTCACAAACCCACTGGGACCACCACAGGATTCTGACCTGTAAAATATTATTTATTTTGATATTTTCAGCTGCTCCCCAGTGGACACAAACTGGTTGAATCAATGTTGTTTCCTGGTCATTTCAGTTAAAACATTATGAGAGGGTTTCTGTGATGGTAATTCCATCGATAGACACTCTTAAAGGAGTAACTACAGAGACAAAATTCTCTTGGCACAATTAACAGTTTATTTGCAAATAGAGAGACACGTCAAAACCTTACAGAATAATCCTCTGAGGAATCTGTGAGGTAGATACATGAACAGACGGTATTTATTACAGTTAAAAGGGGTGTGGTAAGTTGCTGCACAGCTGACCTAACTCAATAGAACACATTCCCTTTGTTCTATCACTACCTAGGTTCCACCCAAGGGGCAGGTTGTCCTCCCCCTCATGGGTAACCTTTTGAACTCTGAAGAGGTCTTACAGCATCCGGACAGACAATAGATGCCCTGATGAGTTATACAGATGGGCAGATTAATGAGTAACTCTATAATCTGCCGATACCAGTCAATGATGCCTCCTAGGAAAATACCAGATCCCCCTCTCCTACATTCCTAAGGAACACAGGACAGATACCCTTATTGGTCTAGGCAGATGAACAGATGGTCAGAGTACCTAGTGATGCTCTGATATTATACAGACGTGTGTCACAACCAAAGACCAGAGTTACATACCAGGTAATAGAAAAGCAGACATTTCTCAAATGTACATTAGTTCAATAATTTCCATAACATATCGCAGACACGGATTAAGCCTTGTCTAGAACTAAAAAAACAAGATCTATAGAAAACTCCATTGAGCTTGTTCTTTTAGTCCTAGACTAGGCTTAATCTGTGTTTGCGAAACCAGTCCTAAATGTTATCACAGTCAGTGAGTAAAACCGGGTTGGTAAAATTGATTGAGTATGCAAAGTCATCACCATTTTCACCCAACCTTTTACTGAAATCCAATATCATGCTGTTATTAGTTTTTGATTCCACATTCAGTTTCTTAGTTATCAACTTGACCATCTGGAAAAAAAACTAGATGTTTAAATTATGTCTGTACACATGAACCCTTATTCATTTTCCCAACAATTTATTATACTTTACCTTTTCAACCTCTCTGTAAGTTAAACTACATTCACATTTAGCAGATGTTCTTATCCAAAACAACTTTTAGTAGTGAATGCATAGTTTTCTATTGAAATCCCAGTGGAAATGTAACCCACATCCATGTCATAGCAAGCACTGTGTTCTAACAACTGAGCTACACAGGACCCAGTGCCACTTTAAAATTATTATACAGTACTTGACCAGTATTGTCAGAACAAATAATCCTGCAAGAAAAGGATTTTAATAGTCCATGGCGTTCATTGATCCATGGTCAGGCAATTAGCTGGCAAACATAGAGCTGTGATACGCTGTCTGAAAATTATACCTATTCTTACTTTTACTTAAAGAAGTTTGATCATAAGAGCCAGCCATTAAAGCTGGACTTCCCCCAGACAACCCCCCCCCCCCAGACTATCCACCACAGATGTGT
>JACXGI010005235.1:19032-48367 GCA_016801175.1 Esox masquinongy | reverse complement strand
GGCGGCGTCGGCCACTGGACGGCTGGAGGAGCCGGCGGCGTCGGCCACTGGACGGCTGGAGGAGCCGGCGGCGTCGGCCACTGTGCAGCAGGGGGCGCTGGCTGCGGCTCCCGGGCAGCAGGGGGCGCTGGCTGCGGTTCCCGGGCAGCAGGGGGCGCTGGCTGCGGTTCCCGGGCAGCAGGGGGCGCTGGCTGCGGTTCCCGGGCAGCAGGGGGCGCTGGCTGCTCCAAGCTGGCCAGGGGCTCTGCCACTGGGGGTGAGAACCGGTACGGCGGATCCCGGAAGCCAGGCCAGTCCTCACTCCCCACCAGAGGTGTCGCCCAATGCCTTGGAGCTGGCACTGGACGTAAGCCAGGTGTTGACTGCCCCAAGCTGGCCGGGAGCTCTTCTCCTGGCGGCAAGAGCTCCACCTCCCACCCCTCCGGGGATGGCAGCCGCGCCTCGTGGTCCTCCGACCGCCCCCACAGCACCCCCCCAAAAATGTCTTGGGGCTGACTCACGGAGGGTTGATTCTGTCGTCTCCGTCGACATCTCCTCCGGGGTCGGCGCTGGGCTGGCCAGGTGTACAGCGGGGGACAGTAGGGGTCCTCCTCCTCTGTCTCGCTATCTGGCCAACACAGGAGTTCCCCTACCGTCCATCTCTGCCGTGTTTCTATTTGGTGGTTCATTCTGTCACGGTTGGGTTGGTAAAACACAGGCGCAGAGAACGAAAGGTGATGGTAATCCATAAATTTAATCAAAACAAAGGTAAACACAAAACAAAAAGCAGCAACCAGTGCCGTAGGGCATCAGGAACAAACAGAAAACCAAAATGAACCACACCGGGTGTGGCCACACAGATAATATATATAGGGTCCCCAACTGGAGGCAACGATCTACACCTGCCTCCAATTGGGGAGCCAAAAAGGATCGGAGGTGGCTAGAGGGGCCACCTTCCATCCTGTCCTGACTATGGCCCTAGCCCAGTGCAGAGATGGCTAGGGGCATAGCCAGGATGTGACAATCGGTGTCAGCTGGACTGCGCGGTTGTGATTTTACGCAACATTGTGAACTGATGCTTCTTGTGTAAGTGCAAACATTGACAGACATTTTCAGCGGTGTTCTAAAATGTTATTAACATTATGACAATCTGCATACAGCTGAATCTTCGTACTCTATATATCAACCAACAGTGTGGAGCGGGTGATGTTGGTGACTACGACACCATAATGCAGGGGTGTCCAGACTATTCCACGGAGGGCCATGTGTCTGCAGGTTTTCGCTCTCCTTGTACTTGATTGACTAATTAGGTTACTAATTGGTTAGTTTCTACCCTCACCTGGTTTTTAGGTGTGAACTGGGAACCAATTTATAGGAAAAATCAAAAACCCGCAGACACACAGCCCTCCGTGGAATGGGTTGGACACCCCTGCCATAATGCCTTCAGCTACGGAACCCACCACCTTGTGGCTGTACAGCGTCAGAGTTTCATAGTTACTCCATTACACAATGCTTGAAAGCTGAAGGTAATAGATTTTTACAGTCAACTCATCAAAACTGTGATGTATGTAAATGAATGTTTGAGTTAGAATATTATTTTAACCTGTAAGTGGATCGTTATTTACATGATAAACTAGAGAAATGGTGAACGATAGTGACCAGACACTGAACAACCAACTATCTCAACACATCCAACAGACCGTACCTAACACAAGTGCAAACAGCGATACCCCCATAGATAATACTCACAATACAGCGAAAAGACCCCGAATGTCAGCACCAGGGTCACCCCATCAAGAGGTATAAAACTGTGAATCTGTTAATCTACAGATTACACATGAGCAAGTTAATACATTGTTGCACAGCGACACAGACATTAATTCACAGAAGCAAGGTTTGTTAACCAAGATTAGTAGCCCACATTTTTGGATGATCTAGTTGACACACCTACAAACTCTCTGACGCATATTCATTACAACAACCCGGCTGATTTTGAAAGGTTCAGATCTTTAACACAGACCGGTGATGGTGATGTTAGAGTGATACAACGGAATCAATTTGACAATGTGGAATTACGACAGTCTGTAAATTTCCAAAATATTGGTGAAGTTAATGATTTTGGCACATTCTATGCTCGCATTATGGAAGGCTTGGATACTTTGATTGTTAGAGCTTCAGACTTTGTACTAGGACCCGCCGATCGTCTACAGATAGAGTTGTTTGGTGAATCGCTGATCTCCTCGGTACATGCGACAGGGAGAGCTGATGAATATAATGAACACATTTGGAGGGTTACTCGAAAGTGTTATGCAGAGTAATGCAGAGCTTTTGGTTGATGAATCACTAGAGCTACTGGTGCAAATTGTCAACAACCGTGAGGGTGGGGGGGCGCAACGTAAGGCTCAAACGCTGAATCAGATTATTGAAAAAAAAAAGAAGGCATTTATATGTGGTGTTGAATAATGATTCTATGTGCTTTTCAATTTGTTTGATGGGTATGTTGAACCCACAGTACACGTATGATGAGGTCGTGGCAAGTGGTCGTGAGTTACATACAAATGCTGGTTTAGCGTTATATGATTGGGTGACATTCACGGATATCGCCCGGTTTGAACAAATGACAGAGTGTAAAATTAGCCCGCGATGGAGGTTTTACTAAGTTTCAAAACAGCGAGGACCAACATCCTAGAACTGTCTTTATGTACTTACACGACAACCATTTCTATGACGAACCTGAAAGGTTTTCTGGGGGTGCCATATGTCTTTGAGTGGTGATCACGGTTGTAAACACAGCTGTAGTGTATGTCTTCATACAGATTGTCATACCCAGCCTCGGAACACAAAGCAGTACCCAGTCTGTAAGCGGATATGTTATTCTGACTTTTGTTACGGCCATCATAAAGGCTTAAAGTTCCACAAAGGTGCAGGTCGTTGGGTTAGCAGGTGTGACCAGAAGGTATACTGTGTCAATTGCGGTCATCAATACACTGTTAGTATTACCAACTATAAACCGCACAAGAGACAATTGCCAATCCTGTGAATGGTATTCACACTGAAAATTGTGTGTGTGCAATAAGCTTTGATAACGAGACATGGTGTTCGGCCGGAGATGATTGTGTCACTGCTTTTTTCCAAAAGTTTAGGCAACCAAAATGTACTGACTACACCTTTATAGCACACAACTCGAAATGTTTTGATGGTTAAATCTTGATGGAACACCTTGTTAACAACGGTATAGACACAACACTTATTGCTAATGGTAGCAAGCTCATGATGTACATTGATAGTCATTGTTTCCTACTGATGAAGCTGGTGGCTTTGCCAAGTGCTATGGGTTTTTTAGGATTTGAAAAAAGTCTGCTTTCCTTACAAGTTTAACATCAAGGAGAATGAGAACTATGTTGGCCCGCATCCAGAACCACAATACTATGGTGTGAATACCATGATGGCTAAAGAAAATCATCAATTACGATTGCTTCGGCTTGCATGAAAGTCTTTTGCAACAGATTCCTCACCAAGGATACAATCAAATTGGTCCCCTCAGACAACTACAACCGTTGTCAGAAGACGTTCTCAAACAGTTCAATCCAATGGCTTGAATATCTGGCCTCTGATAAGAATATATTGATACAGCATGCCCTGAACTGGGGTGAAATGAAAATCGGGCCAACTATGTTGATGGATATGTTGAATGCGATGGTGTGTGCACAGCCTATGAATTTCTAGGCTGTTTCTGGCATGGTCACCCAATGTGCCATTGTTCAACAAACATCAACCTGGTGACAAAGATTCAGTACGGGTTGATGCACCAACAATGGCTGGCAAAGCTTGAAGCTTTGAAAGAACAACACAATGTACATGTTCAGTACTTATGGGAGTGTGAGTGAAATCAGCTTAAAAACACATCTGCAGATGTCCAAGCTTTCTTAAAGACCTTTGATGCTCCAGAGCACCTTGACCCCCGGGATGCTCTTTTCGGTGGTCGTACCAATGCAATTCATTTGAGTTTTACGGCTCAAGAAGGGGAGACTATTCAGTATAACGATGTCTGTAGTCTTTACCCATTCTGCAACGAGACAAAGACTTATCCGATTGGGCATGCAAACATAATCTTTCAAGATTTTAAACCACAAGACACATACCTTGGTATTGTTAGGGCTAATGTGTGTCCGCCGAAAGGCCTTTATCACCCAGTTTTACTGCACAGGGTCAGTGCTAAGCTGTTTTTTCCCTTGTGTAGATTATGTGCTAAGTCTGAAAACCAGGTGACTGATTGTTCACATATTGATTCAGAAAGAGCTTTAACTGGTACCTGGGTTTCTATTGAGCTGGTTAAGGCTGTTGAGAATGGTTATCGCATTATGAAAATATTCAAAGTCTGGGATTTCACCAGGACATCAGATAATGTTTTTGCAGATTACATGAGAACATTCATGAAGCACAAGCAGGAAGCTAGCGGCTTCCCACCATCAGTGGTTGACGATGATGCTAAAGAACAGTATATTCGTGAATATCATGAAAAGGAGGGTGTGCAGCTTGACAAGGAACACGTTGTAAACAGTGCTAGGCAATATTTGGTCTTTGGGGTAAGATGCGTGAGAGGACTAACCTTATGAACACAATGTTAATTACAGATCCGGAGGAGTTTAGCCACTATCTTTTTTCCAGTGAAATAGAAGTTAGTCATTTCTCTTTCATCTCAGACACAGTTGCAATGGTACAGTGGCGTTACACAAAACAGACACCAATCAAACCACGTA
Source organism: Esox masquinongy (assembly GCA_016801175.1). Classification (NCBI taxonomy): domain Eukaryota; kingdom Metazoa; phylum Chordata; class Actinopteri; order Esociformes; family Esocidae; genus Esox; species Esox masquinongy. The sequence continues at coordinate 43,628 of JACXGI010005235.1, read as the reverse complement.
ACGGCAATATTTTTATTGCTGCTTTCACAACTGCTTATGCTATGCTCGAGTTGTATTCACTCTTGGAGAAGTTAGATAGACGTGTGCTCTGCACAGACACTGATTCAGTGATCTTTGTCACACGCCATGGGGATTGGGTGCCCCCTCTAGGCCCGTTCTTGGGTGACTTGACCGTTGAATTACCAGATGGTGACAGCATCGCACAATTTATTAGTGGTGGCCCAGAGACATACGGTTACAAAACTATTAAAGGTCTGACCTGTCTCAAAGCAAAAGGCATTATGCTCAACAGCTACAACTCGGGTATTGTAAATTTGGTGACGCTAACAATACTGGTTGATAACTTTGTACGAGGCGAAGGTGGTGATCATGTCTTTGCTAATGCCGACACAATTGGTAGAGATAAAAGAACGTTCACACTGAAAAACAGTAGTGTCCAAGCGCTTCGGAGTTGTATACAACAAGCATGTACTGCTCCCGATTACAGCACAAGGCCTTACGGGTACTAAATCACATTCTAGGATGGATAGTGACCATAGCGGATTTGACCCAGAACTACAACACCCATTCACCTGTGTCATTAGCAGACCCAGTAACTCAGGTGAAACATATTTTGTGAAGATGTTGTTGGATAATTCTGATGTTGTTTTCTACAAAGAAATTCAGAATATAGTCTGGGTTTATTTGTGTTGGCAACCGTTGTATGATGAGATGTTGAAGTTGAGAGAGATTACTTTCATAGAAGGTTTACAAGCATCGTTGTGTGATGACAATCTACCGATACCGATTCAGAAAACAACCTTTAATTATTGACGATTTAATGAAAAGTGCATCAGAGAGTTTGGAGATGGAGAGAGTTTTCACACAATATTCACACCACCGGAACCTGAGTGCCATCTACCTTGGCCAAAAACATGTTTGTTAAAGGCAAATCTAGTAGAACTATTAACTTGAACACAAATGATCTAATCTTGTATAAAAACCCACGCGCCAATCTGCAGATTAGTATTTTAGGAAGACAAACATTCCCCGGCCTTTCTCAAACATACCCCGGCCTTTCTCGGTTCTTCATGGGGAGTTTTAAAGATGCAACACACCCACCCTTAGGTTATTTACTTATAGACACTCTACAACACCAGAAGACTACAGTCTCAGAACAGTATTGTTTTCCGGGGATTTGCCTGTTGTGTACATTCCTAAGAAAGTTTGATCATGTCTAAATGCATTTGTAGAAATCTACCACTTTTGAAGATGCTATTTAAGGCACGGCCGAGTCAACGAAAAGTTATTTTAGAAACTGCTTCCACAGACCTCATTCTATCACTCTGTGTAATTGCTCTTAATCTAAGGCATGGTAATATACCCCTGATAGAATCGCAGCTGTGTAAAATGAGAGAAAAATCCAACATTATATACATGTCTAGAAAGAACACTTCAGTCGCAAAGAAAAGAAAAACCATCAACCAATCTGGAGGTTTTCTACTACCGTTACTAAGTGTAGCAGTGCCATTCCTAACAAGTCTAATGGCATCGAGACACGGTTAAACAACATGGATGTGAAAAATGTTTAGGGTGCCGCAACAAGTTAGAAAAACTGCGAGAATCCAAAATGACTAGCACGGATGTAAGACAATCTGTTGAAAATGACTTGGACTCATTGATTCACAATATACTGTTTTAAGACTGATATGGATTAACATGAAAAAGCTAAAAGATACTCTGCCATTTTACAAAGATTCTTGACTGTTGTTAGACAGGGCGAGCTTGACACCAACACAATGACTTTAAGTCTCCCCTGGTCTGAGACTGGGGCTGATGTAGTAAACATGACTGAGACTAATCAAAAAATTGTGACAGCAACCACCAAAATTGCTGATGCCTAGAAGGACTTTGGGGTGGGGGGAGTTCTTAGAGGCCATGGCATGTCTCAACATGCCTTTTACAACTATTACAAATGAGCTTGTAAGGCGTAAAATGTATTTGTATAAACAAACGCCTGGCGACACACTGGATTATTTGGCCACACCCCAGGCACCTACTTTCAATACCACTCCCCCCGCAACTGATTATCATTCAAACAAAGCATTCTTTGTATCCCCTCCCATAGAACCCACGAAATGGCTTCCATTTTAATGTGTTTTAATTTTATTTGTTTTTTTAATCATTTGTGATACATTGTCAAAGCGCATGTTTTTCCTTGACTATTTGTTGTATGAATAATACTATGTAAACATCCCTGTTGTTTTACAATTTCCTTAATTTTTTAAAAATAAAACAGGCATAAGATATACTTTTAACTGTCTATTTCTTTAACAACCATGACACAAATTAAATGATTCACAAGATTAAGCATTCTGTATACAATTAAACGGTTGTCTATCACGCTTACTCTGATACATCTTAGATACAAACTTGGAGACTAACATATAATTTTTTCGTAAATCATCAGTATAAAAAGACAACATCTTTGCACCTCAGACCTGTTGTCATTTGATAGAGAAAGAACACACAATGTTGTCCACAAGTGGTCGAAATCAGATCCTGGACTTGTTTTGAGCTGTGTTCCACACTCACAGGTTTGCAGAAAAGCCTTGATTGACTTGGTAAAATACACAAAATCTGGGGAGTTTCCAAAACTGTCATAAAACCTTCCGACATTGTCGTCTGTGATGTAAATAGCCAGCCAATGTTCTCCGAGGTGGTCACTCAGGTGCGTATTAATAATCATCATTGATGCAACATCTCGGACAGGTCCACCGGGTGGTTGGTCACATGCCAGCACACCACGTTCACCACGCCAGTCAAGTCTGCGGTATTCAATTCTTATCTGTTTGGGTAATGTTTCCTAATAGTAGTCAACCATGACTTGCCTCCGATTGGACACTTCAATAATGTAGTCAAAAATATAATAATCAACCAAATGAATCGTGTTGGGTAGTGCTTGACTGAACCTCAGAGAGATAAAGTATATGGCACCCCAAAGCACGAGTGATTTATTGCTTTGACATTTGGCAGCTGTGTCTGTGCGAAAGAATTATGAAAATTATTTTTTAATAGTTGTTAATTTATGACCGGGGTGGTAACAGTTGTTTTTCCCAGGGTTTCATGTCCGGTTAGGAAGCGAGGGGTAGAGCAGGTGATTCTGTGGGATGAGAGGGGAGGTCAAAAGGATTATGAAAAAATATTTTTTAATGGTTGTTAATTTATGTCTGGGGTGGTAACAATTGTTTTTTCAGGGCTTCCTTCTCTGAGTGGAGAGGTTGTTTTATGGCTGAGGGAGGAGTAGAGTAGGTGATTCTGTGGGATGAGAGGGGGTGTCAAAAGGATTATGAAAAATGGGTAAAAATGTATGACCATGCGTTCATGTCCGGGGTGGTAACAGTTGTTTTTCCAGGGCTTCCTTTTCTGTGTGGAGAGGGTGTTGGGTTTCTTGAGATGTAGCGGAGCAAGGGTGGTTGAGCAGTTGTTTCCGGGGGTTCATTCTCTGAGAGTCCCAAATAAATAAGAGGAAGGCTTCCTCCTGGTTTGCAGTTTAATTTGTTTTTTAGTTCAAGATCAATAATGGCGTCTGTGCTTAGTGATATACCCGTGACAGCCCTGATTTACGAAATAGGCAGAAGAACGGAGGATCGAAAAAAAGGTTCCAGAAATATATGATGCACCAAAGAAGAGTTTTCTTAATGTGTATAGAATTCAAATACCTCCGTTTAAGCAGCTGACGGATCAGCATGACATGGCGGATGGAAAAATGGTCGGCTTTTGTTTGATTACCCGGCTTGAAGTTGTACAATTTAGCCATGGGAGCTGAATATACAAATGCAACATTTGGCTAGGAACTCAACAGTGGTCCCATACATTGTATGTCGCAAATACATAAATCTCAAGGGTGCGTGCTGTCTTCCTCCCAGGGTGTGAGATTATCCTGTGGCAGGTGTGTGATCAGGTTTGATCAATGCTTCCCGGGGATGTAACACTATCCATGGATATCTTTAAACAGATGCTAACTCAACAGTGGTCCCATACATTGTATGTTGCAAATATATAAATCTCAAGGGTGCTATCTTCCTTCCTGGGTGTGAGATTATCCGGTGGCAGGTGTAGTGATCAGGTTTGATCAATGGTAGTTCCTGAGCTTGCAAATAAAAAAAACTCAGGGGACGCTGTCTTCCCAGGGTGTCCATGTCAGTTGTTGGTTAGGGGTGGGTCTGGGTATAGTTTATTAATGAGTTTGTAGCTCCTCCCAGGAGGAGTGTTACAGCCCCTTTGTGGTCTGTACTCCTTAATACATGGACATGTTATGTATTTGAACGGACCTAAAATATGTCAGTTAGAATAAACGATGCATTATGCCTGAAATTGACCGGTTTTACAGATTCAGATATTGAAATAGTCATTCATAGACTACCAGAGAATTTAGAGCATGAGATCAAAACTAGCAATAATACCTTAAAATATATTCACTAATACAGATCTATTCTACTAAGAAAGAAAGAACACATACAGATTCAGAAGGCGGTATACCCTTTGAACAGGGTACATTTAAACCTTTGCTTGGACTTTACGAATGGGTGCATATGTGTCAACATTTATTTAGAATCATCCACAGAGGTCCAGAATTTGCTACGGAGTTTTAAGTAAATGGAAAAGTGTTGAGATCTATAAGAGTGTCATCCGAAATTCGGGATATGAAAGTTAGAATCTCCACATATGGCTGCATGACTTACAAAATTTGTAATGCAACGGTTAATGTTGGATGTCCTATTTATGGCGACATCGCAGCAAAAGAAGTTAATTATTATGTAGAGATATTTAGCTTCCTCATGGACAACTGGACTGAGACTTCCCACATGCTTTATAATATTCATGACTTCTTTAGGCAAAGAGAGAATTTAAAACGCTCGGGTCATTTAAATAACAGATTAGTTCATTTAAAACATTGGGATATTTAAAATGAAAGCGGGTCACCTGCTCACCTCTCTCAAACTGACCGGATATCTCTTGACCCGAATGACCCATAGTCAAAGGCAATAAAATAGGTTGGTAAACCGCCCCTCAAAAACAGTTATAGAGTTTCATTATTCTCTCTTTACCGTTCAGTCAATCGTTGAAGAACTCAAGAAAACGTCTCTCAAGGAAAAACTCTTGCCAATTCAAAAAGGATTTTGCTAGAGAGTTCTCTCAAAAAGTTAAAAGGTAAGATATGCTGCTAATGTTTTAATCTAACATTATATTTAACTAAGGTGATGGTGAAAGACCCTTACACGAGTTTCTAAACTCTTAGGATTGTCGACATGTCATTTGACCAGTTTCTATCAGGAGTCATTGACGTAACGAAATCAAGGCCTGAAGAAGACCCCGAATCTCTGGCCGGTTCCTCTCCATCAAGGTATGTTATAGGTGAGATTGAATAAATGTTTTGATTTAATTTCAATATAATCAATTGTTTTTAAAAACTGTAATGTTGCTTTTAAAGCTGACACTCCGCCACTGGAATCAAGATAAGATCGTTGTATAGACCATGGAACCTGCCCTCACATCAAGTTGTTTCCAGATGTATAGAGGAATTTAATATCGAGAAGACCTGAAGATGGAATTGATGAGCTACTCCCCTTCTGTACAAACCCCAATTTTCAGGACAATTCCCAGGAACTTTACATACCTACTATTCCACCGTCTCTGAAGATATTAAATAATCAGATACAAATTTCAGCTCAAGTGCATCAAAGTTATTCTCTGAACTCAGAGACTTGGTCTGATCCAGGATATCTGCAACAAGTTGCTTCTTATGGTAAGAATATTATTTGTTCTTTAATAATAAATAATAATTATTTTAAAAGACGTACACGTAATTTTATCGCTTAAAAAATTGTAATTCCAGATTCTGACGAGCCGTACATAGATTTACCTGAGGTCGCTCTGCAAACGGATAAAAAACACAGCAAACCAAACGTAGCAGCTGCTTAAGGTAAGAATATTATTATTAGTTCTCTAAAAGCATTTTATAAATGTATGTCCCATTGTTAAATTCTCGCTTTAAATGTGCAATTCCAGATTCTGATGAGGCATACAGATTTCTCTGGGGTCTGAGATACAGCAAACCTGTTTCTCTGCAAAATTGCCGACAGCAAACCCTGGATTGGTTTCTACCAAGCGCTCAAGATGTAAGAAATGGTCAGTATTGTCATAAACGTTATATTGTAAAACGTATTACACATTTTTTTAATTAGGTCTATTTAATCCTTTCAGACAATGTAGATGTATCCGGCTCCAAAGATCCACAAGATGGCAGTGTTGATCAGCTTGCCCTGCATCTTCCAGAGCAAGATGGCTTGATGCAAGATGGCGCAAGTAGTAATGATGCAAGTAGAAATGATGGTGCTGCTCCAGCTAACCACGTTGTTGCTTCTATAACCCCACATTGCGAATCATTGTTTGAGGGTTCTAATAGTGAAGATAAAGCAGAACCCAATTTCTTCTTCAGAAAAGAACTTGCATAGGTTTTAAAAGCTAGGGAAGATCAATTACACACACGTATACTCAATCTATTAAGATGTCAATGTCGTCAAGATAAAGCTTTCTGGAAACACAAGCTTCCATGATTCATAGGCAAACATCTGAAAATTTGGATCCACTACCAGATCCAGATTATAAGGCCTTGATAGATCAAATTAGATTAAATTACATTAACTCTAGCTTCTAATGTACCACCATCACATCATATAGATCCAGAACCATCTGACATAGATTATTCAGCGCTGTTTGAACAAATGAATGAGTTAATCCCAGAGCCACCAGCTTAGAGTCCAGAGGCATTACACATAATCTATGATGAATTAATCACAGCCTCGAGTCCAGAGGCATTACGCAAACCCTGACCATGATGCGCTGATTAGTCAAATAAAATAGTTAAATCCTGAACCAGCTTCTCAAACATGAAACAATTATGAAACAATGTATCGTATATTATGTAGAATGGTGATGCAAACTTGAATCCATTTCTGGATATGATTGAAAGGCTTGTACAGTCCAATTTATCAATCTTAGCTGATAATACTCTAGAACTGATTGTGCAAATATTGAGAACTCCTCAGGGTGCGGGCGGACAGAGGAGGACGGCTCAAACACTTTTGAAATCCGAAATAATTAACAACAAAAAGGAATATCTTATTATTCCTCAACATGCGGGCAACAAATTATGTTTTGCCATTTGTCTGGCGCATTTATTGAATGCTGGTATTAGTGATATAGAAGGTCTAAAGATAGCTACTGAATTTCAGAGAGCAGTGGGCTTATCCATTTATGAAACTGTAGCATTTTCTGATATAGTCAAATTTGAAAACTTACTCGACATCAAAGTGGTGGTTGTCTATCATAGTAGGGATGATTCAGCCATCTTGAAATTCCAAAACACGTCACAGCTTCATCCACAAATGCTGTATTTGTTTGTACAAGACAATCATTATTATGGTATTACCAACATTAAGGCATTCTTGGGTGCTCCCTACATATGTAGGGCGTGTCATACAGGCTTACGCGATTAGGAAGGCACTCTTGACGGTATAACTGTGCAGTATGCATTGTTTCCGACTGTCCATCCCAGCCCCTGCAGCTCACAAAGTGTTATGACTGTAACCGTACATGTCGTTCAGCTTACTGCTATGAAAAACACAAGTTGGCCTTATTCATCCTGTGGCATGTAATTTGCCAGCTGGTGTGACATCAATAAGAAATGTCCCTTATGTCATGTCAATTATAATCTAAAAATTAATAACCCCCAACCGCACAAATGTTGCAGAAAGCATTGTCCAATATGTTAAGGGCTTTTGGATGACGTTGGTGTATTTGAAAAGGTCCATTAATGTTATATTCAATCTTTGAGTGAAAAGTTTCATCAGAAAAAAAAATATTTTATGACTTTGAAACCCGCCAGAATGACTCAACAGGTTTACACGTACCTGTATTTGTGTCTAGCATGACCTTCAAGGGTAAAATGTGGTCGGCTAAGGGACCCAATTGTGCCTTACTCTTTTTAAAGCACTTTCGGAAAAACGAATATAGAAAGTACACTTTCATTGCCCATAATTCACGAGGTTATCACTCCTACCTTCTTTTAAACCCCTTGGTAGTGCAAGGCGTAACTCCCACTCTTATAACACAAGGAAGCAAGGTGTCATGTTTTACCGAAAACGCATTTGATCAACAATATATTGACAGTCTTAGCCATCTTCCCCTGAAACTCTCTCAAATGCCTGATGCTCTTGGCTTTCAATGATGCAGGCGTTGATCCCTTGAGTTGTATAACTATTGCATCGGCATGCATGAAAACCTATCATACTCAATTTATGATCGAGGACTCTATAGCCATTCTCTCACCTGATAACTATAGGAGGCAGTACAAAGCCTATTCTTGTGGCTCCATCCAATGGTTGGAGTACCTGGATGAGACAAAAAACATCTTTATTCAGCATGCCTTGCAGGGAGGTGAAAAATTTTTTGGAACTTATCATGTAGATGGCGATGCAATCATCAATGGTGTCGAGACAGCTTTTGAGTACAACGGATGTTGCTTTCATGGATGTACATCCTGCGTTTTGGAAATGTGTGCTTTAACCCAAAAGAGCTTTGGTGACATGGATCTAGAGTTCCAAGACAAACAGAAATCCTTACAGGCTGATTATGGGCTGAAAGTGGTGGTTTTGTGGGAGCACGAGTGGGCTCAGTTGAAAAGGTCACACCCTCAGGTTCAAGCTTTTATGGATTATTTTGGCATGCCAGAACCCCTGGACCCCAGAGATGCATTATTTGGTGGTCGTACCAATGCTTTGACTTTAACGCATTTAGCCCAAAAGAATGAAACAGTAGAGTATAGTGATTTTACATCCCTTTATCCTCATGTCATAAGCAAATATCACCTTTCTCTGGGCCATCCTGAAATCATTCATAGTGACTTTGACTTGCCCCAAAACTATTTAGGTCTGATTTAGGCAACAGTTTACCCTCCTCAGGGTTTGTTTCTTCCAGTGTTACCCTCAAGGGGTCCTAATGGTAAGCTTTTCTTTGCCGCACATACAGCGACAACAATAATCAGCAACATCCCTGTGATCATGCTGATGAAGAGAGATCTCTGACAGGTATATGCTTTACAGTGGAGTTCAATAAAGCCCTAGAGAATGATTAAATTGCGGCTAAAATCTATGAAGTGTGGAACTTTGCCAGAAAATCAGATAATCTTTTCTTTAAAAAGAGTATATCAAGACTTTCTTGAGAGGCAAGCAGATGGCTTTGGGTTATCCTGCATCTGCCACTGATCAAGAGAGCAAAGACAGGTACATTCAGGATGATTATGACAAAGAGGGCATACGTTTGGAGTCAATAAGGCTAAGAGAAGTGTTTCAGAACTTATTTTGAACAATTTGTGGGGAAAGTATGCTCAGAGATGCAACATGCTGACAACATCCATTGTTAGAGAAGCTCAACAATTTACAGAGGTCATTTTTTCAAACCGTTTCTCATTTTTCATTTTTGAATCAGGAGGTTGCGCTGGTACAGTGGAGGCATAAAAAGAATTACCTTAGATGTCCCGGAAATGTCAATGTAATCATTGCGGCTTTCACGACAGCTTACAGCTGTCTTGAATTGTACAGTCTTATGGAACAGCTACAGATGAGAGCTCTATACCACAACACAGATTTGGTGGTCTGTGTTAGCAAGCCGGGTGAATGGAAGCCCCCTCTGAACAATTATTTGGGAGGCTTAACAAAAGAACTTGAAGATGGTGATCATATCACAGAATGGTCATTGTGTGCACCCAAGAGTTATGGGTTTAGTATGGAGTTAGATGTGTCTCAATATTCGTAAATATATATAGAAAATCTGTTCATATATTCATCACAACTCACAAATAAAAATAGGATTTGTAAATGTGAAAAAATATTTTGTAAATAAAAACATTATCTGTAAATATGTAAACATGTTTCACAAATATAAATAAAATTTGTGAAAATGTAATAACATATTTCGCAAATAAAACACATCTGTAAAATATTTACAACTGTTGCTTAACATTTACAAGTGTTGACTTACATTTACAAATCTTAATTTTATTTCCAGATCTGAATTTTATATTTACACATTTTTTGAGACACATTTTCCTTCAGTCGACAAGTTCTCATGTGCGTAGTTTCAGAGGGCTCGCTTGGTGGGACTTATGGAAAATCCAGACTGGATCCTGGTGGATTGAAGTCTATAGGTGGCTAGGACACGTTTTTCCTGAAATGTGAGTATAACATTTATTTGTGTAACAATATTTTCAGCAAATGACTGCATCACCAATGGGCAATACAACGCCGAGTGTGTTTTCGACTTCAGACAACTAACTTAAGCACAGTTAGTTATGTCAACCTACATCTGCTTGGCTAGCTAGCCAGCTAGTAGGCTACTGTTGCTTAACTAAAGTAATAAAGCCAGGTATCTAACCCCATCGCGCGACTGACTAGATAACGGTATGTTGTTGACTTGCACAGGTGCATTCTTTTCATTTAGTATGAGTCTTGCACATCGTGCTAACTTTAGTTGTTATAAAAGTAAAACTGTATGCATGTGTTAGTCCTCAGAATGTGTGTAAGTACAGAGTGATAGTACACCAACATCATGGTTCACCTACATCTTTAGTTTGTTAGAAGTGTATGTACTTTTTATTTGGCAAGTATTGGTTGCCACTTGTCAACCTTTCATCACACATCCAATCACAGATAGAAATATATCTACTGCACAACACTCAGTGCACTTCTGGCTTTCACAGGTTATTTGAGAAGGGTTCCCAAGATGCTTTAAGTTTAAAACAAACTGGAATATTGGATATTTTTATCAGGAGTAACCCTTAATATAATGTGTTTGTATTTCTCTTTGTTTCCCTCCTACTGTAGCTTGTGTCAATGTCCCCTCACAATGTCCTTCAATGTCCCTCACATTAAACCTCAAGGAAATAGGTGAACACTCTTCAGTCCCTTTGCAGTATTTTTAGAATGACATTCCCTAATTTTCAAAGTGTTAAATTTACTAAATGCATGAACTATACTGTAGTGATCTTTGCTGACTTCTACACTACCTGAATATAAGTGGTCTTACCATTGATTTGATACTGTTACTTAATTGCACAAAAAAGATCCATCAATCATGTGACATTACCCTGCTTCTCTGTCCTTTTTTCAGCAACGTGTTTTGACGACCATCCTCTTTGCCACCCCTACCAAATTATGGCCCGTCATTGAACTCCTAAAATAATCTGTCTCCAAGTCATCAGGAACTAAGGATTATTTCTCAGAGAGGAGACCATAACATAAAATATACTGTATATATACTGTATAGTTATTAATATTGCTTTTATTATTATAATTATATTTTTTTGTTATGAACCATGAACCGTCTTTGTTTGACATCACATTGTCAGTATGATTGTACAAAATACTCTGTATTTATTAAATCCCCATGAATTCAAATTAGTAAATATATACTGGAGTATCCTTATATTCAAAAATATAAACTTTGCTTTGAGAATGCCTGATGTCATCCTCCATTCACTACTGTCAATGAGCAATTACAGTTCAAAAGTTTGCATACCCTTGGAGAATTGGAAATATATGTACCATTTTTATAGAAAACATGGGTGAGCAGGCAAAACACATTTATTTTATTTCTTATGAGATTCATTTTCAACTGTAGGTTATAACAGAATGCACAATCATAAAACAAAACATGTCAATAAAGAAAAAAATGAAATGACCCCTGTTCAAAAGTCTGCATTCCCTTAGTTCTTAATACTGTGTATTGCCCCCTTTAGCATCAATGATAGCGTGCAGTCTTTTGTAATAATTGTCTATGAGGCCCCAAATTCTTGTAGGTGGTATAGCTGCGCATTCGTTTTGGTAAAATGCTTCCAGGTCATGCAAAGTCTTTGGTCGTCTTGCATGAACCGCACTTTTGAGATCTCCCCAGAGTGGTTCAATGATATTAAGGTCAGGAGACTGTGATGGCCACTCCAGAACCTTCACCTTTTTCAACACTAATTGCAATTTAAAAAGCCACAGGTGTGGGAAATTACCCTTTAATTGCCATTTTAACCTGTGTCTGTCAAGTTTTGTGTCTGTAACAAGGCCAAACATTCAAGGGTATGTCTTTTGATCAGGGCCATTTGGGTGATTTCTGTTATCATTATGATTTAAAAAGGAGCCAAAAAACTATGTGATAATAAATGGCTTCATATTATCACTATCCTTAAATAAAAGACCATTTTTTTTGCATGACCAGTCATATTTTCAAAATCAATGCCAAAACTTATGAGCACAATTGTATAACCACTACCACTAGCTAGATGTGCAAGACTCATACTGAATGAACCAAATGCATTTGTGCAAGTCAACAACATATCATGCTGTGGGGTTAGATTAGGGTTGCCACCTTCAATGTGGAAAAATAAGGGACACCTTGCCAGCGGCCCCAAACCCGGGGGACACAAATGACAAATGAAGCGGGGTCTGGGGGTCCTCCCCAATGAGAGTCTCAGATGCTTCATTCCCTGCATTCTGGTGAATTTCTATGCACCAATTTGTATGCATTGTATGCATTTCTACTCATAATTTTCAAAGTCCTCTGCTACTGTGAACATGAATGTAATGGAAATAGAGTAAATAAGAGTAAAGAACAGTTGCAATCAATTATATTAAGGATTAAAACATCAGATCATAGACATGGGCAAACATCAGATCATAGACATGGGCATTTGGAAGATTTGGAAGAAGCAAGAATCCACCCTCCAGGAAGGATGATGTAGCCTAGTTTTTGTCTGTTGCTGCTCCCATGCTCTGGAATAGTCCATCCCACATTAAGTCCTGTTCCACCATTGACCATTTTAAATCCAATTTAAATACACACATTTATTCTCTTGCTTTTAGTTCAGTCTGACGTTGTCCGTTGGTTTTTGTCAAGTCCACTCTACTTATTTTTAACGCCCTCTTACTGTGTTTTAATCTGTTGTTGGTTTTATTCGATTTCTCTTAACTTCTTATTGATTTGATTTTACATAATTTTAGTTGTCTTAAGTGTTTTCCATTTTAGTCTTGCCCTATATGTATTATATGTACTATTGTATTCTATTATGTATTGTTGCCTTTTATGTATTATTCCCTTAATCATGTATACAGACCCGGTGGCACAGGGGCATTGCCTCCCAGCAAGAATTCTTTGCTCCCCAAAAATAGTTTGGGTAATGCTTCCCAGTATTGTACTTCACTAATAACTGTTGGGAATGTAGGCTAGCTCTCTTGCCTTCATCTGCCGTTGGGAATGTAGGCTAGCTCTCTTGCCTTCATCTGCTGTTGGGAATGTAGGCTAGCTCTCTTGCCTTCATCTGCAAATGCGATCGGATCGAAGATGTGCTTTAAGTGATGTGATCACTAAGCTACAAAGAATGTGTAACTACTGCAGTTACTAAAGCTTTCAAATTTGATTGACAGCTCTGTATTTTGCTAGTATATAGCCTCAGCAAGCCATGCATGCAAAGACTATTTGCTTTCCGTCCATTGTGCTTTAGCTACTATTCTATGTAGATAAGTAGGACAAATGTGCCCGTCCATGGCAATCAAAAGCCTGTCCAAAACGTTTGTTCTAGCGCCTGCACGTATACCTGTTTTGAGGCAGATGTTAATCCATCTTCCTCCACTGTAAAGCACTTTGTGTCAACTACTGTTGTTTATAAATGTGCTATATAAATAAAAGTGACTTTACTTTCCACCAAGTGGGATATTGGTTACATTTCTCTCACACATACACAGCTTGTGCGTGCGGAGGGTCGTATCTTCTGCTTACAGAACTTATCTGGGAGAACCGCACTGCTGATGTTACCGTGCGTCTGAGTCTCCGTAACTAGGGCAACGATGACGTTCGGTGACAAACAACTCGCCTGTCATTCTGATTTATTACTTCTCCGCTATGTTTCATGAAACTATTTTGGTTTTATTATTTTTCGTGGCAATCTAAGCTTAACATGGGGTGTGCATGAAAAAAATCGCGCCCCGTATTGATTCTGTAAGAGACAGTGCATTTTATTTTTCCATACGGGACGATCCCGTATTATACGATTTTTTCACATTTACAAATCCTATTTTTATTTGTGAGTTGTGATGAATATACGCACGGATTTTCTACATATATTTACTAATATTGAGACACATCTAACTCCATAGTTTAGGACTAAAAACAATTGCGTAGTCTTGAAGGTCAAAGGCATCACACAAAACTATGAAAATGGCCCAAAGGTAAACCTGGAATCACTCACACATTTGGTTGAGGATTTCATAAATTACAAAACTAGTGAGGAAATCTTTACCTCCTACAAAAGAATTGTCATGGATAAAAAAGGATTCCATCTGCGCAATGCATCACTCATCAAAACCTTCAGGATGGTGTATGACAAGAGAGTACTTTTAGCAGACGATACCACATTGCCATTTGGCTTCTGATTTGATAAGATGGAGTCTGTAGAAGGTTTTGAAGATTGCATTTACCTTTCTCAGCTCTGGTCGTTGGACCACCCAGCAGTGGAAAAACTTGTTTTGTAAAAAATGTTTTAGAAAATTCTGAACATTAACTCATAACTTTGATAATACAGTGTGGTGTTACAGTTGCTATCAACTGATGTATGATGAAATGTTGAAGAAAATAAACTGTTGAAGGAATCCCTGAATCATTGAATGATGAGCAACTTTTTCCTCCTAACAGAAATAATATTTTAGTTTTGCAGGTAGTGAACATCCTGAAATTGCCAGAGCTTTTACTCAATATACTCACCATCGAAACTTAATCTGTGCTCTATTTGGTACAAAATGTGTTTTACCTGGGTAAAAATAGCCGTACCATTAGCTTGAACTCCAATTACATGATTTTGTTTAAAAATCCTAGAGACAAACTGCAGGTTAACACTCTTGCACATGTATCCGGGGCGGCAAGCCTATTTCACGGAAAGTTATGAAGATTCTACAAAAGGCTATTTACTGGTGGACATTAAAGCTTCTACACCAGAACATTTAACACTCAGAACAGGATTGTTTCCGTGGGAGTGGCCAACAGTTTACTTCCCGAAGAAAAAGTAAACATGTCTGCACATTTAAAAAGACATTTGCATTTGCAAGTCTGCCTTGGGACATTGTTCTTCAGATCTTATTTTGGCCCTCTGTGAGATTACTTTGAACATTCTCAAAGTGCGCATCCCACTCAGCCAGGAACAATTAAAAAAATTAAACAGGCAAAAGGCAGCCATCAAGCTATTTGCCAATAAAAGGACCAGTAATAAAAAAAAGAGGTATGTCATACAGCAGACGGGTGGTTTCCTGTCACCCTTGTTAAGTGTAGCGATCCCTTTCATCTCTAGTCTCATAGCCTCCAGGAGTGGGAGCTGATGTCTAAGAAAATGTATTTAGTGCCTCAACATCAGCTGCATAAACTTAAGCAACAAGGTCCTGAAAATATTAGACAAATGGCTGAAAGGATCTGGATACGGATATGAAGAATTTATTGAAAATGAAAGGAATTAACCCTTATGACAAGGCAAAGAAATACTCGCAACTCTTACAAGATGAAAATAACACGGGACACTTGACCCTCACCCTACTAGAAACGGAGGATACAGAGCCTCTTGTTCTGGGGAGCTTACAGGATCATGCCATAGATGAAGATGCTGTTATGGGTGACATGCTCGAGCATACTCCAGCACATAGCCGAAAAAATGTTATATATATTATGAATAAAATAAAGGGGTCAAAAGGAAGAGCTGGCTGGAATGACAAGGGTGAATTCATCAGTAATGGTAAAATTTTAAGAGGCTTTAATATGTTAGACTTGATCAAAAATGTAACTGCCTCACACAAGATATCCGAAGACAGAAGACCTCTAGGATGGACCCATTATCTTGAAACCATGGCTGACCTCAATTTACCTCTGGCAGGTGTGGCTAATTATAAAATTCGTCAACAGATAGAAAATTTAAAATTGGTTCCCTCCAAAAGACACTCATTTGAAAGGAAGAATACAGAAGACTGGTTACAATTTTCTGAATAAAAACACAATTAATTATTGTAATGTAATGACATTTTTATTTCAATAAAAATACATTTGACAAAAAAACTTTACATTTATGGCGTTTAAACATTTGTCTTGAACATGCACACTGAGTATAAGGTTTTAAAGGGAGTACATTTAAACACTTTTGATATTTTCTAACAAAACAATCTACCATGACATCATTACTTCTTAAATCATCACTATATTTGGATATAAC
The DNA here is from genome assembly GCA_016801175.1 of Esox masquinongy. NCBI lineage: Eukaryota > Metazoa > Chordata > Actinopteri > Esociformes > Esocidae > Esox > Esox masquinongy. The sequence goes on along the minus strand of JACXGI010005235.1, from coordinate 27,298 downwards.
ATCTTCATATGAAAGCCCCTTGGCTCTTTGACAGAGATAGAAAATACAGTGCTGACCACAAGTTGTAGAAAATTCATCCTGTACTTGTTTAGTGCTGTAATATATTTTGAATCCATTTCTAATTAAAAATTGTTTTATATATTTGGGGAAATGAGAAAATCCCGGTGGAAACCCGTAGGAATCGAAAAAAAAGTTATTTTTCTGCCTTCTTCCTCTTTTAAAGTCACGGCGAGCCAGTGTTCCCCAGGCATGTATTTTGGATGGGTATTTACAATGAACAGAGCAGGTCTATTAATACAAGTATCCGTAGGTAATTCGTCACAAGCCCATACTCCGCGGAACTGCTTTCCAACCATTCGTTGCATAAAACTCTCAATCTCTTGGGTGTTCATCTTAGTTTTAATTAATAATAATCCACCAAGACTTGTCTTTGGGAGTTTACTTCCAAGATGGAATCGGAGCATGTGTACACGATCATAGTAGCCGTCCGGTCTAAGGGTTCCCGGAAGCGCATTTCCAGTCGCAGGCTGCCTGTGGAGACCGGTGAAAGATTTCCTGTGTTGTCATCGTCCGGGGATAAGTTTTAAGCGAACAGGGCATAGCCAGCTGCGTAATCTTTTTTCTCAACAGGCAAGGCCAGATCTTTTAAATGTCTCCCCGTAGCCAGGTATAGATTATAAAATTCTCTAACGCATAGGCCGTTGTTGAAATTTGGTTGGAAGGCCTTAGCGGGAATTTGACGTCCGTCCTGACAGAGGGCTACATACTCTGCATTGAAATGACGGAAATTGAAGGGGTTTTTATCAAAACTTCCGGTGCAGGCTTTGTGATCAACCAGTCCGATAACAATGTAGCGGGGTAGCGACCCCAAAAACAGGTTGTCCTGACTGGAAATTCTAGAGCCTCTGGGTATGGTGAATGTTTTCATGATAATTCTTTCAATGGGGCAAAGGGTATTTCCCTTTGGAGGCCTGAGAATGGCCTAAACGAACGGCCAGAGATACATAAACTTTTTTCACAAACAACGAGGCACTCAGCACTTTTAAACTAAGATCTCTGTTGGCTGCAGCCATCAGACAAAATTCATCTTTTGCTCTTGATAACTTGATTCTTAAATCAACTGCATTTAGGAGTAAACGCTCTTGAAAGAAAATCTCATGATGTTTTGCTCTCAAAAATTCCACCCTTTGGGAATTTTTAGTGTGGCCAGATCGAGCTATCAGCCCTCTATTTGCAAACGGTGGAACAGCTGCGGGGTCGACGGACTCCATACCGCCTCCTGTATCTTTGTTAAACAAGCCGGCTGAAAATTGTTTGTTTAGTGTGTCTACAGAGTAATTTAGTAAACATTCCATTATTGCCGTGTAGGGGTAAGTAGAGCTGCTTTGACAGATGAGTCGATCTCCTAATGTCACGTCCACTTGTGAAAAGATGGTGGCCAGAGGATAATTAATAAGAGCCACCTTGGCATCAGCTGGAATATTGCCGCCATCTTTCTTGGTCACTTTGATGCTGATGTTTAGCAGAGTGTTATTCAGGTCCAAGTATTGCTCACCGTGACCGGGGATAAAAAATTCTATAGGGCTGTTCTCTGTAAGGGCCGAGATCGGCATGATCTCAACATAATTTGCACTATCTATAGAAAATTGAGTCATGGGGGCCGAAAAAAGGACAAGCTCCGTTTTTATTGCTTCAGCTGACATTCGATGTAAAAGAGCCATTTTTAGAAAATACTTCCACGTATTCCTTTTGTAGACCTCCTACCTTTGTGCCGCTTTTGACTTACTGATTTTATTTTAACCGCTGACCTTGGCTTTTTAGGGGGAGGCAGCCACACACCGAGGGGGTCTCTTTTTAGTTCTGCGAACCAACATCATGAGTCCATGATGTTGGATCCTGTTTGTTGTTCAGGATCTGATGCTGTGCGTTTACTCAAAACATTTGTTAGGACCTCGCCCACTATATTTTTCACGGCATTTTTCAAATGTGACTTGGCTATGTTGAAACCTCTCTTCATTAGTGGTAAAACCATTCTAAACAGATTACGAAATATACCGCCCACCCCTGAACCATACATAGTCGTGGTTCCATAATAACCAGGGAGTCCATTCCCTACTTGATCAACGTAATAAGATATGTACCAGTTAGGATCAAGTTGCGGATTGTGTAACATCTTTAAATATGTGAAGAAGATTGGACCGGTCGAAAGTGGAGTTTAACAATCACTTTACTGCAGTCGAACACTATATTTTTATTCTGATCCGTCTTAATTTCAATCTGTATGTTTTCAATATACTTCTTGGTTACCAGTACATAGTGTGGCCGTGCATAATTAACTGTCATTATATCACCGTCTGTTCCCTCTATATGAACTGTCAATTGAAGTGGCACAAAACTGTCTCCAACCCTTTGAAAAGATATAATATCCGTATACACGAACATGTTATAAAATCCAGCATGTATGTCTACAGGTAAAGGGTTCAAATTATCTTTTGTTTCCAGCCATCTGTCAGGGCGCATCCCTAATATGTAAGCTAAACTGCCTCGAGTCTTGATAGCAGACTGCCTTTCATCGCTCACAATTTTTACTCTCTTTTGAATATCATCATAACCTAAAAACACATTCTTAATCTTCTCATTTAAGGCCTGTTCATCCCATAGACAACCGCTTCTATGTTTTTATAGTAACCAGTTTTGAGTCTGATAGCTACAGGAGGTTCTCGACGAGGCCTACCTCCCAGCTCCCCTGTGGCTCTATCAGTTTGGCAAAATTTGTTGTGAAATTAGAACTTTTGTTGTTTGGGTATATTTCGGCTGAGGCATTGCTGAGCAGAGTCAGATAAAAACCTGAGATTTCCATGTTTGTTGAAATCACTTGCGGAGAACACGCCCTAGTGGTAGTTATTTTATCCTGTTGCGTCCAATACTTCCGCCTCTAGGACCAAGCTGTTGAACTTTTCCGGACAGATTTTCCACCTGACCAATACGTGTGTTTCTCCTTTTACTTTTTTTCGTTTCAAAATCTCATCTACATGAACAACTTTCCTTAGTTATCTTTTTGAAGCTCTTGTTCATAAAAGGTACCCTCGATAGACTCCCCATCATAATCGCTTAGCCTATAAACAGGCGGTATACGCGGTACGCATTCTGTCACTGTAAATAATTCGTCAGAGTAACCTTGTTCATATTTCTTATCAAAAACACCTCGCAACTTTCAGACACGAACAATATCACATTTTTTTAATTTAAAAGCAATGGCTTTCTTTTTACGAAGGGGAAACCAACCGTAAAGATTTTTAAAGACTTCAGGTGTGTTCTCGGATGTTACTTGTGACGGTGTCATACGTATGCTCTTGTGATAGCTGTTGTTATAACTTTTTACCAGGTCTTGAATCACATCGACATAACGCTGTGTGTTATGAGCTGTAAAATATCGCCACATCATTTCCTTCAAAGTCCTGTTATAACGTTCAATAACGGAAGCTTTTAAATCTGAACCCGTAGCAAAATGGATAATATTGTGCTCATTCATTAATTTTTTAAATGTACGATGACAGAACTCCTTTCCAGAGTCCGTTTGGACTTTCTTAGGAATTCCACTCTCAAAATAGATGCCAAAGCCCTGGTCACTTCCGCCCCACTCTTATTTTTTAACACTCTCACAAAAGCTAGAAAATGTCTATTACCATTAACATGTAGCGATTTCCATCATTTTTATCAGCAAAAGCTTGCATATCAAGCAAATCAGCCTGGAACTGTGATAGTCAGTGGGTGGTAAACACCCTATTTCGTGGGAAGGTTTTTCTCACTGACTTATGGAGAGTATAAGCGTCCTGGCCAGACAGCCAATCAGTTATAGGTCCGTCACTTATACTACTTCCTGTTTCTTGCGCAATAGTTCTCTGAAGTCGCTCCTTTCCTTCAAAAGATCCCGGGAGAGAGGGATTAAAATATATGTTTTTCATTAGCTGCTCCATCCTCCTAATTCTCGTTATTATGGCTATTCCAAAAGTATGCATCAGACACTTATAGAAACGGGTGAGGAGAATTTATTTAAAATCAGTTTACATGCTTACAATATCAATCAAGAGTTTAAAATCAGCTCCCTTGGTTACATAATAATGACTTTGAATACTTTGATTACATTTACAGGCTTATGGCTCTATATTTTTAAAACACAAACATCGATTTTATAGGCATACAAACAAATTAGATGATCAATCAATCAATCAATCAAATTTATTTATAGAGCCCTTTTTACATCAGCAGTTGTCACAAAGTGCTTTTACAAAACACTCGGCCTTAAAACCCCAAGGAGCAAACAACAATAGTGTTGAATTTCAGTGGCTAGGAAAAACTCCCTAAGAAGCCCGAAATTTAGGAAGAAACCTAGAGAGGACCCAGGCTCAGAGGGGTCCTCTTCTGGCTGTGCCGGGTGAACATATTAAGAGTACAAATTGTAATAATTAATAAATGCATGTGGGCTGAGTCCAGAGTCTATTTAAACTTAGTCCAGGTCGGAAGCATGACCAGATGGACAAGGACAGGGACAACACGAGGAGGGGGAGGTGTCAGCACAGTGGCAGCTGAAATCGTCAGGTATCGTCTTGATCTGCAACACAACCAGGAGGACTTTGGACAGGGACAGCAACGGGTCTTTCAAGGCTGGTACTCCTCAGGTGTGGGCCAGGACCTCTTGTCCTCCTATGTTTAAAATGGCAGGAGACAGGGAAAATTTGAAAATGCATTCCTTAGATCTACAAGGATTTATAGTGGAGAAGGAGAACTGACCCTACTCCCCCAGCACAATAATATAGCAGCGCAAGACCTTGGGGCTGAGACAGGGGGGTCCGGTGACAATGTGGCCCTATCCGGGGGAGGCCCCGGACCGGGCCAAACAGGCAGGAATTCAATCCACCCACATTGCCAAGCATCAACCAAAGGGACACCCACCAACCGCAACCACCCTGAATGAGGGCCGAGTATTGCCAGCAGAGTACAGGCCAATTGCACAAGTGCGCAACAGAGAGACAACAACAAGCCAGTGACTCCACCCCCGAATGGCGTTGGAGGGAGGGCATCCCAGTGGCGGTGAGAGCCCACCTGGCAAGACAGCAAGGGTGGAGTATCAAGCCATTCTAGTCACCTTCATGCCCCTGGGCCAGACTACACTTAATCATAGACCATGCTGTAGAGATGAGTCTTTAGTAGACACTTGAAAGTTTGCACTGAGGTTGCATTTCTAACCTTGATTGGCAAATCATTCCACAGTAGTGGAGCTCTATGAGAGAAGGCCCGGCTGTTTGTTTAGAAATTCTAGGTACAATTAAAAGGCCTGCATCTTGCGATCTAAGGTTACTTGTAGGTATGTATGGCTGGATCATTTCAGCGAGGTAAGTAGGAGCAAGTCCACGTATTGATTTATAGGTTAACAATAAAACCTTAAAATCAGCCCTAACCCTAACAGGCAGCCAGTGTAAAGAGGCTAGTACTGGAGTAAGGTGTTCACATTTTTTATTCTAGTTAGGATTCTAGCAGCCGTGTGCAGCACTAATTGAAGTTTATTTATTGATTTGTCAGGGTAACTGTCAGGCTTCGAGTGGAAAGGAGGAGCAGGAGAGCGAAGCGGTTCGTGTTTGTGGTGTTTATATATTGAAATGACAAAAAAGGCGAAGCTTAACAATGCTCTTATCTGAATGAGACAATAACACACAAAGACAGGGGAAGCAGAGGGAACATATATACTGGGGGGAATGATGAGGATGAGAACCAGGTGCGCTAAACAAGACACAGGTGAAATGCATAAATGAGATGGGCGTGGGTGTCAGAAGGCCGGTGACGTCGAACGCTGGAGCCCGCCTGCTGCAGGGGGAAGAGAGGCAGCAGAGGGCGCAGTTGTCACAGTACCCCCCCTCTGACGCGTGGCCTTAGCCGCGCGACGACACCGGCCCCGGGGCCGACCCGGGGGATTCGGAGCAGGGCGATCCGGGCGACAGCGATGGAAGTCATGCAGGAGGGCGGGATCCAGGACGTCCCTCACCGGAACCCAGCTCTGTTCCTCCGGGCCGTACCCCTCCCACTCCACGAGGTACTGGAGGCCCCCCGCCTGGCGCCTCGAGTCGATGATGGAGCGGACGGAGTACGCCGGGGCCCCCTCGATGTCCAGAGGGGGGGAGGGACCTCCCGCACCTCACACCCCTGAAGGGGACCAGCCACCTCCGGCCTGAGGAGAGACACATGAAACGAGGGGTTAATACGGTAGTCGGGGGGAAGGCGTAAACGATAAGTCACCTCGTTGACTCTCCTCAGGACTTTAAAGGGCCCCACAAACCGCGGGCCCAGCTTCCGGCAGGGCAGGCGGAGGGGCAGGTCCTTGGTCGAGAGCCAGACACGGTCGCCCGGACGATATACCGGGGCCTCCCTGCGGTGGTGGTCCGCAAAGGTCTTCTGGCGGCGAACAGCGAGCCGGAGGCGAGCCTGCACAGCCTCCCACGTGCCCGCTGCCCGCTGGAACCAATCATCCACCGCAGGGGTACTGGTCTGGCTCGGCGTCCAGGGTGCCAGGACCGGCTGGTATCCCAGCACGCACTGGAAAGGTGACATACCTGTGGAGGAATGGTGCAGAGAGTTCAGTGCGTATTCTGCCCAAGGCAGGAGCTCCGCCCACTCCCCCGGCCGGTCCTGGCAGTAGGACCGAAGGAACCTGCCCACCTCCTGATTAACATGCTCCACCTGCCCGTTAGATTGGGGATGGGAGCCCGAGGTCAGGCTGACCGAGACCCCAGATGCTGCATAAATGCCTTCCACACCCTGGACGTGAACTGGGGACCCCGGTCAGACACAATGTCCTCGGGCACCCCATAGTGCCGGAAGATGTGTGTAAAGAGGGTCTCCGCGGTCTGTAGGGCAGTGGGAAGGCCGGGCAGAGGCAAGAGGCGGCAGGACTTCGAGAACCGATCCTCAACGACCAGGATGGTGGTATGGCCCTGCAAAGGGGGGAGATCAGTGAGGAAATCAACTGACAGGTGGGACCATGGTCGTTGTGGAATGGGCAAGGGGTGCAACTTACCCATAGGTAGGTGTCGGGGTGCCTTACTCTGGGCGCACACCAAGCAGGAAGAGACGTACACCCTCACGTCCTAGGCTAAAGTGGGCCACCAGTATTTACCGGCCAGGGCACGCACCGTTGGCCTGATACCAGGATGACCAGAGGAGGGAGATGTATGTGCCCAGTAAATGAGTCGGTCGCGGACAGACACCAGCACATACGTACGACCCTCAGGGCAGGCGGGCGGAGAGGGCTTGTCACACTGCACTCTAGCGATGTCCGTGTCCAATTCCCACACCACCGGCGCCATGATGCACGACGCCGGCAGCACGGGAGCATCATCCACCGGCCTCTCCTCCGTGTCATGCTGGCGGGACAGCTCGTCGGCCCCGACGTTCTTGCTCCCCGGCCTGTATGTGAGAGTAAAAACAAACCGGGTGAAGAACATCGCCCACCTTGCCTGGCGAGGGGTCAGCCTCCTCGCTGCCCGCATGTACTCCAGGTTTCGGTGGTCCATCCAGACAAGGAAAGGGTGTTTAGCCCCCTCTAACCAGTGCTGCCACGCCGACAGGGCTCGGACCACGGCCAACAGCTCACGATCACCCATGTCATAGTTCCGCTCCGCTGCACTGAGCTTCTGGGAGAAGAAGGCACAGGGACGGAGCGTGTTACGACTCCCCGTCCGTTGGGAGAGGATGGCACCGAGCCCACAGTCGGACGCGTCCACCTCCACGATGAACTGGAGCGACGGGTCAGGATGGGCCAGGACCGGAGCGGTGGTGAAACGATGTTTCAGTTACACAAACGCCCCTCCGCCTCCGCGGTCCAACGCAACTGGGTCACCCCCCCCTTCAGAAGGGAGGGATCTAACATTTAGGAGTCCCATTTTGAGATGCGAGGTGATACAGTCATTTTTATTTGTGACCGAGGTGGAGGAAGGCTTTATCTTAATAAGGTTGCTATTATTAGTACTACCTTGTTTAACTTTTCTCAGCCTGGAATGAGTCACAGTGGCAATTGGTAAAACTGTACTGACTACTCTGGCTATGCTATCGACAGACTCCACTATGCTAGCAGGCTGGCTAACAGCCTGCGGCCTGACCTGCACCCTATTTCATGGTGAGGCTATAGGAGTGAGACTCCTGTCAATGTTCCTAGATAAAAGAAGAGCACCACTCCAGCTAGGATGGAGTCCGTCGCTCTTCAGCAGATCAGGCC